>CACRXK020012933.1:0-10100 GCA_902702795.2 Paramuricea clavata
ATTCAACTTAGATGGTTATGACGTTGAATGTCACTGGCATAACCATTCAACTTGGATGGTTTATGACGTTGAATGTCACTGGCATAACCATTCAACTTGGATGGTTTATGGCGTTGAATGTCACTGGCATAACCATTCAACTTAGATGGTTATGACGTTGAATGTCACTGGCATAACCATTCAACTTGGATGGTTATGGCGTTGAATGTCACTGGCATAACCATTCAACTTGGATGGTTATGGCGTTGAATGTCACTGGCATAACCATTCAACTTGGATGGCACTGCTCTATCTTTACGATCATATGGAACTGGCAGGGTTCGTAGCGGTCTTTGAAATCCTTGAAAGTCTTTACACTTGAATGCAGGTCTTTAAGGTTTTTGAAAAGTCTTTGAATTGTGTGAAAAAGCGAAGAAACTCTTTAAAGACTTTAAATTCTTTAGTGAGTATTTGATTATTCGATTTCCTAGCCAATAAAATAGATTGATTGAAGCAAGATTTTCGCAAATATCGACGAAAAGGCGCATTTTAGGATGTGATTTGAAGGGACTAATTACTGGTTAAAAATGGTGCTTACAGCTAATTTCTCTCAAAAGTCTTTGAAAAGTCTTTGAAAATAGGCAGAAAAAGTCTTTGAAATCTTTTAAGCGGAATTTAGGAGGAGTTTCTCGTCCAGACGGGATTCCCGTCTATAAACGGAACGTCTATTTGGGCAGGAAAGTTGATGCGGAAAAGTTGAGACGGAAAACACACGTCTGTTGCCGGATGTACATAAGTTTTCCTTCTAAGACGAGCGACTCCCATCTCCAATGTCAATTCGACTATTGTTTCGTGATTGGTTGAATTTCCCAAAGATTGTAAGGTTATTTCATGCTCGGACAAAGTTCCAAGCGATCAATTCCTTCCATAAAATCTTCTTGATGCAATTCATGTGCTGACTGTGGAAAGCCCAGGTAGTTCCTCCGGCCTCTTGCAAAACACCTCGCCATGATTCTTGTAATTTTGAACGACGTGCATCACCTGCTGATCTCCAGACAAAACCACATTAACTGGACTGTTCACCGCAGCCACGCTAAGACGGTTGTTGACGGCTGTTGCTAAAATTGTGTCGGAAAATTCGTCTGTTGCCGGATTTATCCAAGACCAGTTTCCCGTCTCTGATGTGACTTCGGCTGCCATCAAGCGTATCGAGTTTGAAACAAAAATTTTAAAAAAATTTGAAAGTATATGGCAGAAAGAAAAATAGACTGGAGTAAAGACTTTCCAAGAATGATGATGTCTGTCTCAGTTTTGAAAGGAAGACTACGCACGCAAAATCTCCGACGTGTTGTAACAAGTCTGCCAACAAGCTGTGTTCGCACTGCTTGTTGTCCTAAGATGTCAACAAGTATGGAACGTTAACAACACAAATATTAACAGTCGTAAAAACGTTGCTGATATTATCAGACTTGTTGCAAGTTTGTTCCAACAGTTTGTTCCAACAAGTCCGATACAGTCATGGTATAGCACTATTGTTACAACCTTGTGTCGTCGACCTTGTAACATTCTTGTTATATCATGACTGTATCAGACTTGTAAGAACAACCTTGTAACAAGTCTGATGGTGCCATCAAGCTTGTAACAAACTTGTTACAACAACTGGGACCGTGCGAGCACAACTTGTCGACAGCTTGTGAACAGATTTGTAACAACTTGTTTGCAGACCTGTAACAACTTGTTTGCAGACTGTAACAACTTGTGTGAATACTATATCAAAACTCCATATTTGGTCAGCTCTTGAGTTAACATGACGATTTCACAGTTGGCTGTTAGCCAATCAGAAACCACAAATCCGTTAAAGAAATGACGTTATTAATATTATTACTGTACCTTTTTAATACTGTTATTATTATTTTTAATATTATTAATTACATTATATATTATTAATAATAATTGTGATAATGTAGCATGTGGGTTCCGCATTCCGTTTACCATGCATGTATAAATATGCGTAAGAATTCAAACCATGCATGGTCAGAATTAATTTCATTATATATTGTACTGACGTAGTGTTTGGTCAATATCCAACCATAACAGAGTCAGAGTGGATTAGTGGATTACAAGCTACTGAAATTTCCTGCGAAAGCATTTAAAAAACCTTGAAATACTGGCCTACTATATATTTTGTAATATTAACTATATCATCCTATTTCAATAATTAGCGGATATCTAAGACTATAACATGATTAATATACCCCGAAGGTATAGCAGCATATCCACGCAGCGTTGCCACGAAAGATGGCTATTTAATATTAGCATTTACAACAATAGTTCGCAGAACAACGGCATACAAGTGCTGAGATTACTTTGCCAAACTGTCTTTGCCAAATTTTCTTTGTTGACCCATACAGACGAACAAAATTTGTAGTTTGCCAATTTTTTCTATGTCAAGTACACTCGTACAAAAGCTACCATAGTAAAAATTGGCAAAGTTGCCTAAACAAACGAGCAACTAAAACTTGTCATATGAAAACTTGTCATAGATACCTTGCTTTAAAATCAATAAAAAAAATCCTTTCGTGTATTTGGCCAAAAGGGAAATCCTGTATGACCTGTATATATAAATTATCACTTGTTATTTGGGATCACGCCGGAAATACAGAAAGATATCATGTTGCTATGTACTATTCGAATATTACAGTTCTTCGCATTCGTATTATTGTAAAATGGCCCGATGTAAAACGAATGTTACAAAAAGTTACAGAATTCTAATGCCCTTCCCACCAAAATTATTGCCATTTAAAGTTTGTAATGATTCTGTAAATATACGTAGGCCGATATATATCAAGCCTTTTAACAAGAACCAGTAATTTGCGAGTGAATTTGTATGTACTTGTCACTTGTGATTTGTGTTGTAAAAGAAATTAATGCTTCTAATTTGTAATGTAAACTAAAATTTACAGTTAATATTCGCGTCGCTGTTCGCGCCAAATTTAATTCTATTAGGTTGTTATTACGTTGTAATAATTGTTGGCCAATGTCCAGATTGATACAATGTTTAGAAATTTGCATTTGTAATTCGCGCTCCAAATATCTCGAAATACAGTTTACAGCTCATCATCCATTCTATCTATGCCGCTAAATTTCAATGTATACTGACATTTTCTTCACCTTCCCGCCAAAATTCATGGCTGTTCCAAGAATTTGCCGTTGGCATGTTGTGTTTTTCCGTCTATATATATATATATATTATTACTTAATTCGCAGTAGGAATGTCAACAGGCAGTTAAAATGGGCGGTCTTGGCGGAAACAATAGTTAATGGGTGAGAAATATCCAATGAAAAGCATACATACATTGGTGGGTGGCGGCGATAGCCAATCAGATGTGAGGACGCGGGTTAATTTGGAAGGCGGTTTTAGCTGAGTGCGTAAAAACCTGCAAAAAATAATAGCCTTAATACACGTGTCACTTTCGAGGGGGTTTTGTTGCTTTATAGTTTTGTAGTAGCTTATGTAGAACTAGAATGGATGCAAACGAAATTTCGCCTCCTGTGGCTGGCAGTCACGACACTAACGGCGATCCGGGGTAAATATTTTTATATATATTCCTTCTGTACATTGAGTATAGCAGTATATGTAAAATTACAAGCATGCGAGCGAATAATAACATTCACAGCCGTTGTTAGCATTTAGAGGGCTTAAATTTCATCTCGAAATTTTTTCCATCTTTCTAGGAAAATTTTCGTCGGAGGGCTTTGTAAAATAACGAACGCTGGTAAGTTAGGAGAGTTTCAGAACTTTCCTTGTGAAATTGTGCATTGTCGATTTCATATTCCATGCTTTGTTTACGTTTTAGCTATGCTTTGAACATGGCTTGTTCAAGTGCTGGATCACGAGATCTTGGACGCTTTGCGATGAAATAACGTGCACTATTTCCCTTCATTCTAGATCGCCTCAAAGAATATTTCAGTAAATATGGCGAAATCAAAGAGTGCCTGGTTATGCGTGATCCTGTGACTAAAAACTCCAGGTAAATTTGCAAAGGTGTTTACAATATGTTGTCAGGAATCCCAACGGATTTCAAACGCATTTTGGCTAATGGCTATTAAGCATCACACGCTCGAATAGATACTAACACTTTTGATTTTGTGTTTAGATGTTTCGGTTTTGTAACATTTCAAGATCCAGCCTCGGTAGAAGATGTTGTAAACTCAGGACCTCACACTTTAGACGATCAAGCGGTACTGTATAGATCTAAAGCGATTTTATTTTCGTAAATTATACGTCTTGTGTCAAAGTGCTTGTAATATATTGGCTAGGCGAAAGCGATTCGTGTCGTCGGTAGTAATACAATATTTTATATTTATAACATGGAATTATTCGTTTTAATGTAACAAAATAACAGGAGCTTGCAGCGTTGCGGTTAATAACAAAACCGTTGTATTTTTTTTTGGCTCAGTCTCTCTTCCGCTTTGCCAGACAGGGCTGTAAATTTCTTGATTTACTGTAATACGGTTCGCTGTATATAGATAATACTAAACTTATATTCTATATTCTAATACGACTTCTTGACCGTTGTATTATACTATATTTTTAGATCGATCCGAAAGTAGCAATTCCCAAACGGCCTCAACCAAAGGTTAGTATAAACAATTATAATATCAAAATTTTTACAACGCTTAATTCCCGCTAGATTGACAGAACACAGTCAACCCGTTTATATTAAATTTGCTTAGGCAAATACACTATAAGACCTGTTGCTTATGTGTTATGTGAAGTTAGGTTCAAAAACTAAGGTTGTACTGTACGTATCTAACCGCCTGCGAATGTTATTTACACCGTCTGCTTGCTTTATAGACAGACGGCAGACCCCTACTATTCGGTTTCAAATTAATGTATTTCTTTGTAAAACAATAACCTCGTGAGGAAACGCACATTTTTATCGACTTCCGCTGTGGCAGAAAACCCACTAATTTTGACGTTCTGAAACCTCCACTTTACTAACGGCTGCTCAATTGAGTATATGATGTATAAAGGCTATAGCGAACGAAATTGGCCCAAAATATGCAAAGCGTTTTATGTTATTTAAAAATACGCCATGTCAAATGCAAGATTGACAGCCACTACCTCAATGCACAATAGCTCTTATATGCGTGTCACCTTTCGTCTGAAATGATAAGCAGCTTGCGAAAAACGTGATGAACTCGTGCTCCATAGACAAACATATTAATTCGTGCTCTACAATTTACCTGAAGAAAAAATACATGTATTTATTCATTGTTCATTTAATGCGTTGGCGGGGAATATTTCAATATATGAACCGCGTCACTACCTAATATAGGGAATATTTTCAACGATAGGTTGATAAAAATACTACATAAAATAAAGTTGTTTCTGGTAATTCTGCATATATATTTTTTCAAATTATAAATTTGAGTTTAAATACTGACCGCTTGCTTCAATTTAAAATCGTGCTGGAGTTAACTATTTAGCCTTTACAGTAAATATTTGTATTTTTTATTTTACATTTACGAAGCTTTCTCGTAGCCATATATAGGTCCTATGGTATATTATATACATGCAGTAACTCGTGCTAATAAAGTTGTTCTATAGAAATACTGTAAAACTATAATCGCTCGCTCATTGCGTAGAATTCGCTCTCGTATCATGCAATGCTACAAATATAGCCTGAAAAAGTCTTATAAATGGTACCACCAGAAAATTTAACTGTTCTGAAACAAAAAAAAACATGGGATTAACCTCGAATTAGCGATTGGTATAGAACATTGATTTCATGACGGGTACCAGTTGAAAACTGTAGGGTTTTAGGTCTTCTTTAAAGCCTTAATTAACAATCGTTGATGGTTGTGCAGAACGTAAGATGTGGTTTTAAGTTTCTTCAAATGAGCCTTTGAGGTAATGAGGTAATGCTGAGCGTAAAGCCGTAACTCAACGATATTTACCGAAAATACATCAAGAGTATACCGACCACAAAATGACAGTCAACTAACCCAGCCTCCTTGGGGGTTCTAGACAATGTGTTTTTTTTATCTAAAGTTGGGATATTATAGTACTGTGCCTCATATTATTCATGGTAAACTAACTTATTTAGGCTTATGAAATACGTGTTTTTATATTGATTAATGTGCATGGCTTGTCATAGCCAGTATGCATTAAAGTTGATGGAAATACAGCCCAGCCTTTAAATCAGTTAAAGATGAAGATTGCAAAACTGCATGAGGACTGCAAAACTGTATGAAACTTTGAGCAGCACTTTTGCCTAAGACATTGAAATACATACATTTAAAGCAAACATGAGAACGGCACAGACATTCTATACTGTATAGTCGATATAAACATTGAAAACTTGGCTTAGCGCTATACTGCAAGCTACTAGCAAGCTACTGTACAGTATACATAATTGACTTGTTGGGGGGTTGGTGGTCAATTTCAGAATTCAGAATTGTTGATACTTCATAAAGAAGTAAAAATTAAACTACATCAGTCAATAGTCATCAGTCAATAGTCATCACTCAATTTTGGCCCAAATACAAAACTTGAAAAGAATGAACATTATCTCACTCTGGAAACTGCGTGTTGTTGACTAGTTAGGTAACCCACTTTATAAAGTTGCAAAACCGACGACATGCGAAATAGCAAAACGACAGTACTCAACGGGGAAGCTTTGGTTGTTGACGTAATGATAATGCCATGATAGAAATGTCAAATATTCACTATTTCCGTCGTCAAAGCTTTCATATGGCCGAAAAGTGAACGTATTATCAAACTCGGAATAAAATATGTACCATTTTCGGATTAGAATTCGTTCAGTAGACAGTTCAAAGGTAAAATTTCATTCGATGATTAATACCACGTATTTTTGCTGGCAGATGGTTGTCAACATTGGATCAGGGACCTAGCAAAGATTAACAATCTACCCTTCCCAAAAGTACTTGCACCAAGTCTGACCCCTTCTCCACAAAAACATGTTTTCCTTGGAATAATTTTGATCATCAGATCCTCATTTTCAAAAAAGTTGATTCTTAGCAGTCAGAAGAACACGTGTAAAACTGCACTCAAAATTGAAGAACAAAAGGCACAGTTGACCTCACCGAAGTTATTCTTATAATCAGCTTATAAAATACTAAATATTTCGCAAATACACATTAGGAAATTGTAACTTGTTTGCTTGTGGACGTAGGGATATGCAGTGACTATTGAATGTCAATATGTTACGTACAGCAAAATGCCAAAATTTACGCTTGTACGGTTGCAATATAAATATACTAAAGACAAAATACTTGAGTTTATTAATATTATTTTCACGCTCTGATAATTGCAGGTTGACTAGCATCTGCTGCACGATAGTGTTTAATGAAACACATCTATTAGTAAAGTTTATACATTCGTGTTCTCTACTGTTTTTCTCCGACGTTTACGAAATGACAGAAGTTCGATATAAAGCATGTAATATCTGGTACTTGATACCCAAACGCTATTTCCGATTTTCTCAGCACACATTTCCTGAATGTAATATTTTGTTTTTGTCCATGAGAACACGTCACTCGTCAAAGCAAGCGCCTCTCAAACCCCGAAAAGGTTCATTCGAATCACGCTACGTTCATGTGAAGAAAGTCGTAGGTTTTTTCTCTGCCTATACGCTGCTTTTCTCACGCAATGCTGATTGGGTGGATTGGGATATGTAAGAGTATACTTATTATATAACATGGTTGAAATAACAGCTGATCAATCGACAATAAATTGTCTAAGATCGGCGGGAAAAAAGGGTTTTCTATCAGAAAAAAACAGGGAAAGTTATGACTGCCGATCACCCCAGCCCACGTACTGACTCAGGGTCGTGAATGTGATTCTCACTTACATCCCACTACCATAGGAAGCAGTTTTGTATTGGGGGGGGGGGGGCTGATTCGTCAGGGGCGATTATTAGGTCATTATTTCCCTCTCAAACTTTACAGATTATCGCTAGGCCCTGCTCATGTAACATGCAAGAGTCGGTGACCGTATAATGCCCAGCATAATGTACGCGATATAGACGTGGATATAGAAATATAGTTATGTTGAAATATACTAGCGTTTCGTCTTTAGCTAAAGATATCTTCAGAGTAATAAACATAGTGTGACAATTACAACGGTTTATGAATAAATTACTATATTTACATTATATCAAATTGCAAGAGTCGATAATGAACGTTTCACCGAAAGTCGTGGGTTTTTAAACCAGTTCTTCGGGTACTCCCGGACAGGGAATGTTAAGTGAGAAAGCTCACTTAAATCATAAGTGAGAAACTCGATAAACAATAAAGTAGCTATGTTATTGCAAGCTAGTGTGTGTCACATGACTACTGTAAAAACAGCAGATTGACACCCATACAGCAATGACTTGGATTTTTGTACTTTGCTGTTTATACTTTATTTCCCAATGTTTTCACCCTTGGGTATTTTTTATCAATCTATTCCCAACCCCCTGTTGTGTTTCAATGATCATACTGGATGTTGACCACCATGCATTGCGGTCCCATGATGACGTCAATGGTGGTAATAAACCATTGAAAAACTGACAATTGCCTAGCAACGATATAAACTGATGTAATTCAAATTTAAGTATGACTTTTCACCCACTTAGCATTATGAGCATGGGTTGAGTGGCGGCATTTTTGAGCCATCTGTCTAGCTCGTAAAATATAGACTCGAATTGTATGTAAATACACGATCCCTTTACAGACTGGCAGTTTCAGCAAATATAAAACTAATACTCCGAAAAGGGTGTGCATAAATACATAAAAATGATAATATAAATAGATTGTGTATGGTGTATTTAATATTCATGCACAACTTCAATTGAAATTTGATAAAGTAGGAAGGTTCCTCTCTGCTTCACAGCAGCTTTTAACAATTTAGGGCTGCCGAGCCAACCACCTCACGTAGCGTCTAGCTCAGCACGTTTCACTCGTGTGCAGGTAGTTTCCGTGAGGATTTAACCTCTTGAGGAAAATATCCATCGTTTCACCTCGCGAGGAAAAAATCTCAACGTCTGCGGATGTTGTGGGCTTGGTCACAGAATACTATACAGAAGTCCATCTTCATTGTTTTTTTTTGCGTAAGCGCTATCCGTCATGATTCGTCACTCAGCAAGTACCGTAAACAGAAACAGTCCCCCCTGAAAATATTCAAAATGGCACACGTCCAGGGGGGGTGACTGCTTCTGTTTACGGTACTTGCTGAGTGACGAATCATGACGAATAGCGCTTACACAAAAAAAAAACAATGAAGATGGACTTCTGCATAGTATTCTGTGGCTTGGTGCTAGCCAATGAGCACCCATAGTTTCGTCACGTGACTTTGGTCAAAGTGCCGAGCAGTGTAAACGATCTTATCAACGATTTTGCTGTTGAGTAGTTTTCCCAACGTGTGCGGTGAATATGCTTAGCTGAGCTAGTCGTCACGCGAGGCGGTTTTACCTCAGTACTATTCTCTCGTGCGCGGTAGGTTTAATTAAAGGATTAATTTAGAAATAATTTTGTGTTTGCACTAGAAGGTAAAAAAAGATGAAAGTAACCGCCAAAAGTAAAGTTCAAATGTTAAGAAATTGAAATTATTTGAATCGCCAATGCGGCTTGTGCGTCACTTTAATGAGAACTATACATACATGCGGCATACATAGACTTTATTTAAACACGCTCCACAACTCAATAACTCATCTGGTTTCCAAGGATTTGTGAAGAAGATTAATGCACATTTTAACCTTTTAATCTTTGACTTTGATGTATACATAAATTTTTAATGCACATATAGATTTTTAGATTTTGTACTCTATTTTTTATTTTAACTTTACAAACCCTAAAAATTAAATTGTCCAGTATCGCCCGGACGCATGTTGATAACAAGAAAGCTTTGGTTTGATAGGGATACAACTACCTGAAAAATACAAGGAGAACTTCGACGTTTCAAGCGAAGGCGTCTGGAAGTTTATAGTAGCCGTTGATAACGGCCCCTAGTTGAAGTGTAAATTCTGTATAAATATTCGTATTGTTATTATATTATCCGAAAACAACGAAGTTTTTGCTGAATGGACCATTCCCCAATTAACCAAAATTTTGAT
>CACRXK020012934.1:0-12500 GCA_902702795.2 Paramuricea clavata
CCAACAATTGATCAGAACCTTGTCAGATGGTTGTTGGTCGTCCCATGCATTATTTTGGGTTGTTCTCCAGGGTTTATACCTCAAAAGGTGATATTTACAATATAGACCAAAATTTGGACCTTTTGGATTAGGAGAATATGTTGGAATATTTATGGTATATAATATTTTCTGGCAATTTTGTCAGTTCATGGTTAACAACTTTGTATGTTGTAGCAAAATCAACAAAGTTCATATTTATTATATTTTGTGAACTTTCATGTTGTCGACAATTACCATACACATCAAGAAGTGAATAATCAGTGCACAATTCTCCCTCATCAATACTTGCAGTATCACACACTCTATGTGAACCATTTAGACTAACTTTTAATGACAACAAATGATGCATTGAGCTTCATAATCTCAATGACTTCATAACTACATTCTTAATAACTCTACAAGGGTCAGTATTACTGTCAACATTTTGTACAATAGAATTGAATGCCTGATTCAGTATAGGTGATCTTGGCTCACCATTAGCTGCATATTTTGTGAGATATTCAACACAAGCATAGTGATCAATAACAATATGAATATCACTGTTAGCTCTCCATCCTTGGAGCTGAAGTTGTTGTTGGTTATTTAACCTTGAGTAATTTCGTTTAGTCACAATTTTAGCTTGATAATGCTCATCACGTACCTGAAGTGTGAATTTTTTCAAATTCTAATTTTGTCTTATGACAAATATCAAAAGGAAAATGAAATCTACATTTCAACTTTGTTTCATTTGACTTCTTTCTAAGACAATAACTTGTACTACAATGAGTATGTTGTTGGGTGGCTCGATAGTCAAAATCAACCTCGTACCCAGGGCTAGTCGCGAATTGAAGGCGGCGACGTAGCCCTGGTAAACGCTGGTCACGTGTCAGGCAAATACTCCAAGATTCTTGGAGTATTAGCCTGCGAGCGGGCTTTGTGGAAATGAAGACAGGGGGGCGACGAAAAGTTCACGAATGGATCTTGAATTGCCGCAGATTATTTATATTCTTTTATTTTTTGTTGTAATCTTTCTTCTTAATATGTTACGTTTATATATTACGTCGAATGTACATCAATCTTCTTTTATATCGCATCATGTAAATCGCCGAGGAGGCCAGGAGGCGATGTTTCGAATTTCGAAGCAGTGAAAATGGAGCCAATCTCGTACAGACTATTTGTGATGATTTCCATCAAGTATAAAAAGGTACAGTATATATGAATTTGAAAATGTATTTCATTGTTACAAATTATTTAGCAGATTCCCATTATTTGTTTATACACTGTCTAGCTCTATGAAATATATATTTCGAAGCCTATTTACTGTAATATATTTTATACAGTATGTTATTAAATATAGTTGAATTTGTATTATTGTAGTTAAATATTGTGAATATTGAGAAACACATGGCCAGACTTGAGAAACGTGTTTACACTTTAATACAATATTATTAAACTACATTTTACAGCAGTATTATTAAACTTCAAATACTTTGTATTTACATTTACAGTATTAAATGACCTGAAATTATTTAAATGAGCCATTACTGTAATAACAGAGTGGCCAGGTTGACAAAGCTAAAATCTGATGAACCTAACCTGCTAGGATATTTCAATAGTCAAACATCAGTTTCAGCACTCCAGCTGGTCAGGGATTTTTTAGGGAAAAGTTTTAGCACCCCATTGTAAAACCTGCCCTCGAATCTCACAATTTCATTATTTTGTTCCCTTGCCCCTACAATCTATATTTATACCTTTTGTGCCCTTGAGATCTTTAAAAAAATTGCCTAACTCTGCAGTATGGCATGTAACCTTGTTGCCATATTTATTTTCTGACTTCAGGCTTCAATAAATTTCTACTCTAATACCCTACAGAGATGGGGCCATATGTATGAACAATAAGAAATGATTTCTTCATCTATTATTGACCCCTTACCTTTCACCCAATTTTAAAATTAAATTTACTGAATGATTTTGAAGTTTTCTAGATTATTGAAAAGAACTTAATGGGTACAAGAAATGGGGCAAAAACAGTTGAATTAAGCAAGATGCAAGTAACAATGAACAAGACCGGGTCACTGGATGGTATTTCAGCACACTGGTGGACATGCAACCTAATACCTGCAACCTGTGTCACATTTATATATATATATAGTTTTACACTGTACTGGAAAAATAATTTCAAGGAATTTGTAGAGATTCAGAATGCACACTTCATGGTTTATTCAATCACCAGCATGCATGAATCATTTTATGTTATGAATATTTTTTTAAAATTATTCTCACTTTATAGATAAAATTATATCAATTTTTAATATCATAAATTAATATATAGTAGCTTTTGATTAAACAAGTTATAATAATATATCAGCAAATAATGACTGGTCTCTCTGAAATCCATATAGAAAGGTTCAAATTTGACTTCCACTACCACTACTTGATCTGGCAGTTGCATCCGATTGTTTGATTGGATAAATGAAACTTATCTAGTTAATGATAGCAATAGCAGTAGTGGAAGTCAAATCTGATCTCTCTATTATTTTTGAAGGTTTGCTCTAGTCACGTCAATTCAGGGTTGCCCATGCAACTTGGTTAGCACAGCTAGCTCTTCAAGTTGGAGGTCCAATTCTTAGGATTCTGCAAATTAATTCTAGAAACCTGGCTTTGGTTTGGGCTAAACAAAAATCATCACACTGTTTATCATGCTGATTTGGTTGTTAAGTTAAAGTCCAGGCTGCATGTTTTTTTGTCCTGCATATGGCAGATGGGACAGTCTGGTTTCCAAGTGTTTATGTGGGGAATTAATATTAATCAGGACTGGCTTCTGAGTGAAGGTCTTGCCTGCTTTATGTGAGAGCAGGCTCTATGTGAGATTCCAATTGCTACACAGCATGATCTCAGTGCTCTTCCTCTGAAACAATGCTTCGTTGCAATATCATCCAGCAAGTGCAAAAATGTACTACCACGGTCAAGGATCATTTGGCATGTTCATCGACTATGTTAACCCATTGAATGGCGCCATGCACCCTCCACCTGACAAGTAAAATTGTCTGGCGTTAGACAGAGTAAACTAGCAAAGTAGGGTGCATCTGGGTGCATTGGGCCATTCCATTAATTAATGTATACACCCCCTATGGACAAGTTCAATAAAATTTGAACCCCTAAGAAAAAAAGATCAAAGTGCCGACACCAACCCCCCCCCCCCGAAATTAAGAAATTTTTGCCTTATCCCTCAGAAAAAAACGCAAAGATCAAAGGATGCCGTCATGCCGATGCACACAACCCCTCAGAAACGGCTTTTTCAACCCCCTCAGAAATTCTAGTCCATAGATACCACAGCACAACACTTGTACATATACATATACAAGTAATACAACAGCAATCCTTTTATATATTTAATAGTCATATTTACATATTGGTGAAATATCAATGTCCATATATTTATAGGGATGTCCATTGTCCATGAACAGATGAACTTGTCCCTGTTTGAAGCTAATGTATTCATATCTTTTGTATAAGTTGTCCCTCTACAAACCAACTTTTAGTCATTATACAAGAGTTGAATTTGCATAAGTCGCAACCAACTGAACAAAGTACTATTCCATAAACCTGTGCAATGATCGAGCGTCTTTGGCGACATATCCATGTCTTTTAAACGTCTCATTGGAACAAATCTCACTGAGTTTTTTCTACAGAAAGTATTGATCCATTTGATAGATCGTCGTACTTTGAGAAAAGCTTGAAGTGCAAAATTCAGAAGGAAGATTGAAGAATTTCGGAGATAAAAACTGTTTGTCTTCGAGTTTCACCTATTCACCCCCCGGTTGAGAAAAGTAACAATTACGTAATTTTGGAGTCACGTGACCAGCATTTACCAGGGCTATGTCGCCGCCTTCAATTCGCGACTAGTCCTGGGTACGAGGTTGAGTCAAAATAGGGCTATTTTGGGAGCACTATTTGGTATACTGCAAATGCCTTCCTCGTCATTTCATTTAAATAAATAGTTACAATGGTCTAATAGCCTATACTTACAAAAAAAATTTGCTCCATATCTATAGTTGCTAAGGGATCACACCCCTTTTTCCACACCCACCATTTTTAACGATGTTGAACTGTAGGTTATGCCAACAGTGATATCTCCAGACAGAAAATTGCTAGAAGTTAGAAATTTTCAAAGTGATACATACAATACTAAAGCTGTGCAATGACCTATTATTTTTCAGATATGTGAATGCTTTCATATATTTTAGCCCTTCTCAAAATTCATGAGAAAAAATCTCCAATTACATAATTTAAAACAGCTCTAAATATTGTTTGGATTGGTCTAACAAGAAAATAATAGGTTATTGCACAGATAATACATGTATGAACTCACAGTGAAAATTTCATACTTGTATGTACAATATTTCAGAAGATATCACAAAAATTGGCATTCGCAAGACTGAAATTTTAGAATATGAGAAAAAACCTTTTAAAGTTTGATTTCAATGTTTAACTTTGGAAAAAGTGCATGTTCCTGGTTAAAAACCACCAGCCTCATACTTGGGTCCTTCTTTAGCTTGTTGGGTTTCATTGTAACCCTTTTTCTTCTGCCTTATCTGTCTGCGGCGCTTTTTACAGGCATCAGAGCTCTTTCGGCGCGAGTCACAAACCCGGTCCCTGTCAAACTTCTGACATGCTTTTGTTGCATGGCTTCCAGGTACAATGCCAAGATTTTCCAGAACTGATAGTAATGTTCTGGATCCATCATTGAAGTGACCCACTGCTAAATAGGTTGCCAATTCAACAGTGGGGAGGCTGGAATGGGTCTCCTTAATAGCACGCTGCCAAATCAGTGCATTGAAAGCCTCATTTTGGTTTTGAGTGCCGCCATGAAGACAACTAGATAACAATTCCTCTGCAGTTAGTGCTTCAAAGACTGGGTGAATTGAGGATGCCACAGCTTGAGGGAGAGAATTTTTGCGAGAGTAGGTGGTTGTTCCTTTTGCAAGATCTCTTTGGAAGCCACACCAGGAATCCTTCCCAGCGGGGCAGAGAGTGTGGTTATGTTTCTCATCTGTTGACTGCATGTGATACCAGATGGCCCAAATAGCATCTTGCATTGCTTTCACAGAATGGTTACTGTTTCTGATAGCTTTACCATAATACACTTGTAAGCTATCAATAACATTGTCTGTCAGTCTCCCTCGTCCCCCAATTGGCTTACCATCATCAAGATGAGTCTTACCACAGTGTTTCTTCAGGGATCGAAGCCGCGAGCCCATACGTTTCTGAACATGCCCAACACATTCAAGCTTTGTGACCTTCACACCCTCATACACATCCTTTTCTGTGATCTCATTGAATGCCTTGCTGTCCCCATCTCCCAGAAAGTCGACATAACGCAAACCATACTTCTCAATGGATCGTTGAAAAATAGCAACACCTCCAGCAGCATCCATTGCTCCTGATGATCCTTCAAAATTTGCATGGGAATTATGCTGATGTCCCTCCCACCACTCCTCAAACTCGATTGTCCCTTCTTTCCCTCTCCATAAAATACATTGTCGACACTCTTTCGACATCACTTCTATGTCCAAGACCTTGCCTGTAACTAAGGACATCCCAGTCACAACACCATATGAAGACGAATACCCCCTTCGTCTCCACGTCCCATCAGCTGAAATGCCAATATCATAGTTCCCATCCTCTTCCACTTCATAAAATTGTTTGGTTTCATCACTTGCACTATTCATACTTTCCTTGCAGACGACTTCAGCGGCAGCATGTATGGCACTAACATGGTCCCGGTATGCATTTTCATTCATTGGTGGTAGCATGTTCATGGTGCAAGCAAATTTTGAAAGTCCTCGGTGCCCAATGCCAATGTTTCATCCAGCCAACACAGCTCTACGATTTACCTCAAAAGCTTTACCATTACACACAGTTTTTGATGTATAAAAACTCCTCAAGTACTTACAATTCCGAGCTGAACATTCAAGGATCATCTGTGATGCAAATCCTTTTTTACCTTCCAGTTTCTCCTTCATAATTATATTGCCACTTCGACATTCAGGACACCAAAACGTCTCCATTATTTCTGCTAGTATAGCAATGTCAACAAAACGAAAACCTTCGGTGCTTTCTGGTAGTTCTATTTCATCCTCACTGGAACTTTCCAAATCAAGTTTTCTCGCAGAAGCAGGCACATCTTTTGTCTCAATTTGCACAGGCTCATCAACAGAACTCTCGCTTGACATCTCTTCAGCCGAAATATCCGCTCCAGTCGCTGATGTTTGTTCAGAATTACGTTGCCGTGTGTACATATTACCTGTAAACTGCCTTTTTTCCTCTTCATACTTCTAAATTTCTTCTTAGGAAGCATTATTCAACCAAAGTTAGATAGCTATGTTCGCTTTTCAGATTCTGACAAATATATTTTCGCACATGTAACCGCTCCTTCACAATTTACAAACTAGTTAACAGGCCTTTAGCTACTCTTCCATTTAAGGTGGCTAGTAAACGTTTTTGGGATACATAGGGTGCAAAACAGAGCATTTTTAGCACAAAAACATGCAAAAACAAATATGGTTTCCATGGAAACGACATTCAAAATGGACAACCTTGTGTACTAAATGGTCTATTTTGATGAAAATAAGCTACATATCAAAATAAAACATTTTCTGAGGGAAACTAGAATAGTCCTAGATGCAAAATTTCATGGTTGCAGAAAAACACTTTTTTCCAGCAATTTTGACTATCAAGCCACCTTAATAGATCTACCTAATCTGATTGCTTTTCATGTTTGGGAATGTCATGACTTCTTTGACATGGATGAACCTCAGGTCTTATCCACATGTCCTCATCAGGTAGATTAGGATTGACAGTTGATAACCAATCAACATATTGACATACTGTGTCAGCTGCTTGCTGATCAGCTTCAATATCCTGGTCTAGTTCAGTTGTGTCAGAACAATCATTTTCATTTTTAAATTTTTGAGCTAAGAATCCTTTTAGGGCAGTCTGAGTAAGTTGACACAAACCTGGGTAATTATTTAGTTTAGCAGTACCATGACAATGGATACTACCTCCAGTCCCATTTTGCACCAAGTGTATCATAAAGCAGTGTTTGAACAAACTTTTCTAGTCTTTGTGTAAAGAACCAATCAACTATATATGTGGATTGTTAATAACATTTTGTCTCCTTGCCTCACTAGTGGCATTACCAGTGTTTGTTCCAAAGAGAGCATGTAATTCAGGCCAGTGCATATCTGCTGATAAGAAAGTAAAGAACAATTTTGGTGCTCCAACACTAGTTATTATAGCTTTGAATTCCTCTCTCACTTTATTTCAGTAAGCATTAGTACCTGCAATATTGTATCTGGACACTTTGGACATTAATCAAGCAGAGTTGTTGCTCGCAGCCATTTCATGTAGCTCATCAATAGTGAGGTGTGCTTCACCTGGGTTTTCTTTAATGAATATCCCTTACCAAACTGACAGATATGTGACAGATATATGTCACAGTTCTGTAAAATATCTGCAAAATATATGTACGAAAGTATCTGTCACATATCTGTAACATATATGAATTTGGCCCCATAACATATCTGTCACAGTTATGTGACAGATATCTGTCACAGTTATGTGGCAGATATCTGTCACAGTTATATGAAAGATATCTGTCATATATAGGAATTTGGCCCAATAACATATCTGTCACAGTTATGTGACAGTATAGTTTCCCTACAGATAAAATTATCTGTATATTATCTACCAAACAGATATGTAACATACCTGCCACCAAGTGAGATTTATCTCTTGCATAAAACTATTTCCTCTTACTTCTGCAACATCACGTTGCTGCAACTGTACCTCTCATGTTCACTTGAAGCCATAAATAATTTAATACGAAGAAATATTAGATCAGAATAGTAAATGTATTTATTAGTAAATATATAATTATAGTTTACACATATAGATAAATTTAAGACTGTACAATCAATTTTTCTCCAGGGGCCCATTGTTCAAGGCTGGATTAGCTTAACCCTAGGTTAACCTAAAATTCAAAGCAAACTTCCTGATAGCTTGTCTATAAATTTGGAAATATTTCTTCAGAGATCTTGTCTGGATCGATAGGAGTTTTCTTCTCTGATGTTTTGAAATAAACAGGCGTGTAGAAATATACAAACTAAAACAGCAGGCTAAATTTTAAGCCAGGGTTAGCTCTAGTCCAGCATTGAACAACCAGCTCCTGGGGCAGAGTAATTACACTGACTATAACCTACACTTATTTAAAATTTCCTAATATTATATTTATATACATGGCCAGAAATAAATAATGAGTACCTAAAGTCATTAATTGTTAATCTCAAGTCTCACTCAGCTGGTTTGCTTTTAGTTCAAGCCCCACACAGTGGCGAAGCCAGCCTGAAAATTTGGTCATGCTATGCAAATTTTAAATCATCATCATTCATTTCTTTACTTTAGAAATTGATTGTTTTCCCGGTTTATGAACACAGAAATATTTGCATAGCATGACCAAATTGTTGGGCTGGCTTCGCTACTATTGATAAAATCAGATTTATTTAATTAATAATAATGTTTTAGATTTAATTGGCATTGAGACATCAAGAATAATCTAGATAGTGTTAGGCCAAATAGGGGATGTCCTTAGGGTAGCCACGTCTAACAGATTACCAGGTATATATTGGCTTAATTAACGATCTACTAGGTTGCATTTGATTTGATACTCTTTTTGTAAAGTATATTACAGGAGACATTAGGGTTTACTAATGAGTTGGGCCAAAGAAATTACCGACCCTAATCTTTTTATCTGAAGTTTGCAAAGAGTTCGGAACAATTTTTCGTACCCAGTTTGTGGCGTTAGTTTTGTGCTAGCTATATAATACTTGTGTTTGTGGAAACACCATGTAACTACATATGGTGTTTCCACAAACAAAAGTATTATATGTTTTATCACCATGAAAACCTACAAAGAAAGTATAACCTGTTTGTTT
This sequence comes from Paramuricea clavata, assembly GCA_902702795.2. Taxonomy (NCBI): domain Eukaryota; kingdom Metazoa; phylum Cnidaria; class Anthozoa; order Malacalcyonacea; family Plexauridae; genus Paramuricea; species Paramuricea clavata. Next base: position 9,015 of record CACRXK020012934.1, read on the forward strand.
CAAAATCAAAGTTGATGTAATATTTAATGAATGTTTGTGTCATCTGTGCTGTCGTAATTGATGTAGAATATCATTCTCATGCATGAACATTTATAATAAAAAATTTACAACAGAAAAAGAAAACCCTACCTACCCTGCCTAAATTTTTTGCGTATGAGAAATAGAAACCCAGGCATTTCTTTTTGTGGACTTAGTATGAAGCATGGAAAGATAGGTAAAATTGTTTGGTATCAGACAGAGTAAATTAATTTAACAAGACAGAGCACATTAGGACAAATTGAAGGTCAGTGGGTCCAGCCACAGCCCTCCCCCTGTATTATTACAGGCCTATGGACAGCTCTACATGTCCCATACTGTAATGACTCATTCATGACAAAAAACTGGCTATTGCACACTGACCCTTTATACTTCTGGCATAATTTAGACTATTATAGCACTAAACTACTAAAGCCCTACACACTATGCTCAATTCTTGGTATGGCACAGATAAAACTGGTACCTGTACCAAATTAATCTGTGCTCGGCCAGTATGTATAGGTAGTCTAAGCATGGTAAACATGTAACTGATACAAAAATTGAGCACAGTGTCAGTGTTAACAGGCCTTAAAATGGCTGCATTTGGAGGTAAACTTAGGAATCATGTGTAATTATGTTGTTACTAGTTACTAAATTTTTTTAGGGGCTGTTTATAAGATTGAGACTGATTTGTCTGGCCTAGGTGGCCACCTTAGCTGGGCCAGTTTGTGATTTTTTTCATAGAAAGCACTAAAAGCTGACTATTTATTCTTGTTAATTCTTACCTTACAACACCAGTTTGTCAACTCAATCCAGATCTGATTGTTGAGACTTGAGAACAATATTTGGAGCACACCGGGTGTAGAAACGGTTTTGATATTTTCATAGCTTTATAATTTATGTTAATTAATTTATTGTTTATTTTATGTTTAAGACTTCATGTAAGATTGTATATAGTAATGTATATTAGACAAACATTCGGTCGAGCGTGTCCGCGTGGTTTTTGAGTTTATTTCGTCGGGAAAAAGCAGTCTATAGAATAGAGATATTCGAAATAAGTAAACCCATGTTTACATTTGGTCCTCACAAGCCGGATTTAAGTTAATTTAGAGTGTTTTTGGACGAATTTAGAGCGAAAATTCGTAGTTTCATTTTCACTTCGTACACCGGAAGTGTACAAAATCGGGATATAATATCGTGTTATAACTAAGAGAAAATTTAGTTTAAAGTTTTATCGACGCCTTTTATGAACGATGGCTGAGGAAATTGAAGTACAGAACCAAGAAGAAACAGCAGAAATCGATGAGGAACAAGCTACAAAAGTCAACAAGAAACAACTTGAGGAACATATCATGAATTTCAAAGGGGAAAAACGTAGTGCAAAATCACATATGACACGGTTACTAAATAACATGGCGGCCATGCTATCGGACTCGAATACTGAACAAAAATATGTTAAAGAATTGTTATTAAGAATTGACGAACAGAAAGACGAAACATTGCATATTATGAATCAACTCGAGGATATTTATCAGCGAAGCAAAGAATATGAAAATGCTAAAAAAGTAAATGACGAAGCGGATGCACTGGTCGATCAAGTGGAATATGAAACAAGTTCAGCGCGTATGTTTTTAACATCGTTGGCAAAGAAACAGTGGAGTTCAAGCGCAGTGACGGTAACAAGCAGCAAAGAGTCGAACGTGGGCGAGACTTCGAAACAGAGGCAAGATGAAGATGAAAGGACAAAAAATGCGGGACTTTGGGCACGTATACGAAACGAAGCAGAAGTTCAAAAGAAAAGAGAATTGTTAGAAGAACAAGAAAGGCAACTACGAACAGCCGAAGAGCAAGCAGAGAAAACACGTCAAGCGTTAGGTGTATTAGAGAAGGGGAATAATGAAGACAATGAGAATCAACAAAATAGCGAACAGTCAAACACAGTAGAAAGAATCGAGGTCAATGAAACCCCAATGAGAACAGCTCAGATATCACTTCCAGTAAACAGTAACACACCTACCAGAGGGGCGGGGCGACTACATCTCAAGCACAATTGGAGAGAATTTGCATTCCAGTATTTTCAGGTAACAAAATGGATTTTCAAAAATGGCGTGCAGCATTTATAAGCTGTGTTGATTTAACATCCCTTTCATCACAATTCAAAATGCTACGTTTGGAAGCTTGTCTTACTGGTGAAGCAGCAGAGACTATAAAAGGATTGGGATATTCAACAGAGGTGTATGAAGCAGCAAAAGCACACCTGGTCCGCAAATACGGTGGCAGTCGGAGACAAGTACAATCGCATTTGGATGAGTTAAAGAAATTAAAACCCCTCGAAGAGAACAATCCAAAAGAATTGGAAAAATTTGCAGATATTTTGGAACGAGCTGTAATTACTCTGAAAGAAAATGGTCGCGAGTCAGATTTGGAGAGTGGAATATTGCATACAATAATATTGTGGAAAATTCCGGAGCGTTTACTTCCACAGTATTACCGTTGGGTAAAAGAAAACCACTACAAAGATTCCTTGGAAAAATTGAAAGATTGGGTAGCTGAAGAAGCGGAATATCAAATGCAAGCATCTGAAATTAAAAATGGAATCAATTCGGATGGTGAAAGAAGAAAGGAGAGAAGATATAGGACATTCTTCAATAAAGAAAGCGGTAAGAAAGAGTGCGATCCATGTTCTGCTTGTGCAGGAAGTCATCCAATTTGGAAATGTGACTCTTTCTGAAGTCAAGCTATTGATGAGAAATGGAAAATTGCGAGAAGAGTTGGGCTGTGTTACAGATGCCTCGGGAAAGATCATTTGGGGAGTTCGTGTACAAGAAGTCGACAGTGTAATATTAATGGTTGCAAGGAAACCCACCATCGTTTACTCCATGGGCAAAGAAGAGTCAATACCAAAGGTCCTAATCAAGATAGCAATGTTCCGGAAAAACCTCCCATGAAACAAATGGATCCAGAAAAGAAAAATCTTCAAGAACAGGCTCTTGGCACGGAGGGGAATGGCAATACACAAGCCACTACAATGAAAACCAGCACAGATCATGCTACCAGGAAAATAGCACTGCGCACGATCCCAGTTATTTTTAAAAATGGAATGCGTAAAGTTCATGTAAACTGTCTGTTGGATGAAGGAAGTAACACTACTTACATCAACGAGGATGTTATAGAAGAACTAGGTTTAACCGGAGTGAAAGAAAAAATCGAAGTCAAGGTAGCAAATGACCAGACAATTAGTTTTATGTCGAACACGTTTACGATTGGGCTCGAAAGCATGGACGGAAGAGTAGATACAGAAATTGTGGCAAAAACCTTGGGAAAGATCTGTGGGGGAATGAAAGCTGTTAACTGGTTAACCATAAAACAAAATTGGAATCACTTAAAAAAGATCCCATTCCCAAAGTTAGTGAAAGGAAATCAGATCGATCCTTTTGGGAGCAGACCACTATGAATTAATGTATTCAATGA
>CACRXK020012935.1:0-14544 GCA_902702795.2 Paramuricea clavata
GATGATTGTTACTGGATCTCTAGGGAGAACAGTTTAAAACTGATAGGGCTATCCAGTATAAACAAAGTTAGTTTAGTTTAGGTTTCCTCCTGTAGTAACACTGGATAGAGCTATCCAGTATAATTTAAAGGTTACTTTGTATATAATACTGCATCAACAAGCGATACCCCTCACTGGACCTCTAGGGAGAATAGTTTAGACCTGATAGAGGCTAATGATGAAGCTAATGTACCGAATATTTTTAATATTTTTATTAGTCAATCCAAGATGAAGCAATAAAGTACAAAGCGAACATCGACATGCTGATGGGAATGGGCAAAGTGATAATCACCATCACGGCCAAGCCTGGAGAAGAGCTTATGAAACAGCCTGATCTACCAATCACACGTGACTTGCAGGCATTAAACGATCGTTACGATAATATATGGCGTGATATCGAGAAAAGAGGGATAGACCTGGAAACTACACTAAATAATGCAGATAAATACTTCACAGCATTGAATGAAGCGACGACATTTTTGGATGAATGCGAGAAAACATTAGCACACCAGCCAGCCATTGCTAATGATCTTCCATCCATCCAGAAACAACTTGTTTCTACAGAGGTCAGTGTGCTAATATACTTTAACTAAAACATAAGTAGCAAAATGTACGGTCGATATCTTTTTCAGATAGTTCAGATAAAAACACTGCAGCTTATTGTAGAATACTACCTACACTGGACGTTTGAGAGATCTTTTTTCATGTAGTTCAGACACAAACAACGGCAGCTTATTGCAGAATACTACCTACACTGGACCACCACGTTTGAGATATCTTTTTCAAGTAGTTCAGACAAAAAACATTGCAACTTATTGTAGAATACTACCTACATTGGACCACCACGTTTGAGATATCTTGTTCTGGTAGTTCAGACAAAAAAACATTGCAACTTATTGTAGAATACTACCTACACTGGACCACCACGTTTTTGAGATATCTTTCTCAAGTAGTTCAGACAAAAAAACACTGCAACTTGTTGTAGAATACTACCTACATTGGACCACCACGTTTGAGAAATCACGTAAAATTTGCAACGGCTTTTGTTGTTATTTCAGAATCTGCTTTCGAAATTGGAGAACTTCACGCCAGTCAAAGATGCATGCAGCAGTGGAGAAGAATTGATTCGTGATCGCGAAGAAGCACCAGGCTGCAAAGATGTGAAGAAACAGATTTCGTTGTTGAAAGAGAGACAGGACTCCGTCTTAGAGAGAGCTCGTGCTCGTCGAGACAGATTGCTTGGTGCCGCTGATAGACCGATCTCTGAGTTCAGAAATGAGGTGCGAGATATCAGTGCTTGGATCCAGGAATCGTGGAATGTGATGTCTGCAATATTGCGTGGTGAAGGAACCGTTGTCGGAAACCAAAGAAAAATTGAGGTATTTTACCGTTTGACAATGAAAGCCATTAAACACTTAGGACTGGGTACACGTATTATATACACCAGCGTTTAGTTTTTTACACTTCAGTTGGTTGCATTGAAAATATCATTAGCTATTGCTTTGTACGGCCACTTGTTACCATTTACTTTGCACTAAAGTGATTAAAACAAAATATTGTATGTTATAGCACAAATGTTTAGCTTTTCATAGTTAAACAAAGGTAAACCTTGGTTGCATTGACAATATTTTTATGTTGTAGCAAATTGACATCGAAAACGAGAGGATGAAGCCTATGATGAAAGAAATCAGAAAGAATGGAGAAAACCTGATCAAGTATATGAACAGCAGGAACCAGAATCCCCAACCTGTAGTCACCATGATGACGAAACTAACTAAAGCTTGGGATGAATTTCAAGAGAAGTTGCTGTTGACTAAAGAGACTGTGAACGAAGGCAAAACTCTACCTCAAGTAAGGCTCTTGTGCTTATGTACTATTGACAAAATGAGCTGTTGTATTGGATATACAAACTCGAACCGCAGACTACCAAATATGAAGAGTATTTTCTAACTCCGGTAACGACATGCTGCATGATGAGCATCTGCTGAGCAACAGTTTTTAAACTTTTTAGAAGCCGATTTACATCACACAACTTTGGCCTAAACTTAGTGTCGCATACAACCTACTTACAACTTGATTTGCACTGTGTAAATCAAGCACACAACTCGTCTACGTTGTTAAACCCACCATAGTACAATGTTGTACTGTATTCTGTTTCTTAATTATACTATGTTGTGTTTCCTTGTGCTCTACTGGTGACTGGCAGCTGACAAGCGGCTGACTACTGTCTGCTGTGATATGTTATGAATTATTGTTGTGTTTTTGTTCAGTATTGTTCTTAAGACATAATTACTGACTTGTACGCAGCCAAATCATAGAGCGAAATTCCTGAATATAAGTCATTTATATTATCTTTGATTAGGAACCAGAATTCTTAGAAAAAGCTGTGGCCATCGAAGCTTTCTCTGAGTTCCCCGAAGAGGACATTGACACGGAACCTATGGACACCAGTGAACATGTCGAAGAATACACGGACGAGCAAGGACGAAAGGTGAAACGTATCACAAAAAAGACGTATTCCTCAGTTGCTCCTGAAAATGGCGCAGAGCCCGAAGAACATGTCGAGGAATTTATTGACGAACAGGGACGTAAAGTGCGTCGAGTTACGAAACGTGTTGTCCGACGTATACAGGTACGAGAATATGACATATTTTCTGCTCTATATTTGATACAGACTGTGTATTAAATTATATTTCATGAACTCCGGTCGAAATATATGAGACTACAAGTGGTATGACTTCGTCTTTACCGTGCTTCGGACCACAATTTAACACTAGGGTACCCCCTATAAAAAGAAAAGTCAAATCTAGTGCCCTCTATGGTTGTCATAGGAACGCTCTTCCCATGATGCTCCAGTGACTTTTTTACCTTGTGCTTCGGACATGAGCAGGTAAGTGAATTTTCGCTGTACAATTGAATCTTTTTTACCTTCTCTTTTATAGCTATATAATGATTTTTTAGCTTAAACAGTGCATTATACTACGAGCTTGAATATGTCCAGCCATCGCTCTCGTAAGCGTTCCCACTCGCGAGAAAAATCGCATCATGCATCGACGAACAAGTCGTCCAAACGGCCCAAGAGCAAGGCCAACGACGATCTGGACGAAAACGATCATATTCTTCGTCAAATTCTACAATCCGTTACGGATTTGAAGGCAGACATGTCCGTCTGCAACTCCAGGATTACTGCTCTTGAAGCTCACTCAAGTGAAACGGCCTCTCAAGGCTCCCATTTCCGTGTCGACGCCGAACACGAGGATGACGCACTGTCAGTTTCGGCGGGAAATGACATCGACTGCTTCGATGCTTCTCAATTGGAAAATATGGCTACTAAGCCACCAAATTTGGCCATTAGGCCACCAGATTTGACTATTAAGTCACCAGAAATGACTCAGGAGTCACCAGATATGGATATACTTACGAAAGAAACTGACCCCCAACTTGTGGGTCCCACTAACGAGCATCTTAACTCACATTTGTACGACCCTGATGACCTAGCCATCGCATGGTCACCTTCGGAAACATTTACCTCATTTCTTGAGAAGAATTTTCGCCGAAAACTAACTTATGACCAGGTTTGTGAAATTTTAGAAACTCAATCAGTTCCCTCAGTCGAGGCCCTTGTGGCCCCAACACTTGATCCGTCAGTGGTGCAGCACATTGCCCAAAACAATAAAAAATTTGTCCAAGAACGAGACAAAGAGTTGCAATTGGTCCAACGGGCCTTACTTAATGCCACAGGGCCACTGTGCACGTTACATGATCAGCTGGAAAACAATGCACCAGTGGATCTTGTAAATTTGAAAACAACTGTCGAACAAACACTTTGCCTGTTGGGTTCAGCCAACACACAGTTGTCCATCCTTCGCCGCAAGAAGGTCCTTGCTTCTATTAACAAGGGAAAGCTTGATTTAGCCAACCAACCCTTGCCCAATGCCAAGAAGTGGTTATTTGGGGATGATTTTCCATCCATTGCCTCAAAAGAGGCAGAACTTTCTCGGGGTCTAGCAAAAAATCTAGCACCTGCTTTCACTAGGCCAAAACCGCAAGGCCCCAGATTTCCCAGCTCTAACCAGTCAGGTTACAACCAATCAAAATACCAGAATTTTCAGTTTCCTCGCCACAAGCAGAAATTTTTTCGAAACCCCCGGTTGCCCTACCGACCACAGCACAACTCCCAAGGCACATCAAACAGTGGCAGGAACTGACTTCGGATCCCGAAGTCCTAAACATTGTGTCAGGCTTAAAAATTCCCTTTCGTTGTGTTCCGTTTCAAAAAACTCCTCAAATTACACAGGTGTTACAGGAGTCAACTCCAATTTTAAAGGCAGAAATTCAAAGCCTTCTGGACAAGAGAGCCGTTCGTCAAGTGGCACTAACAAAAGATGGCTTTTACAGCCGTCTCTTTTTAGTCCCCAAAAAGGGCGGCACCATGCGCCCTGTGATAGACCTCAGCTCTCTCAATCAGTTTATAGAAAACTCCCATTTCCAAATGGAACACCTTTCAGCAATAAAGACTCTATTAAAACCTGGTCACTTCATGACCAAGCTAGACCTAAAAGATGCTTACCTGTCAGTAGCAGTCCACCCAGAATCTCAAAAGTTCCTACGCTTTATTTGGGAAAACAAAGCTTACCAGTTTCAAGCTCTCCCCTTCGGTTTGAATATCGCCCCTCGCATATTCACACGGTTGTTAAAACCAGTGGCAGCTTTTCTGAGGAAAAGAGGAGTTCGCCTAATAATTTACTTAGACGACATTCTCTTGATTGGATCCTCAGTGGAAGAGACACAGAGATTCACCGAGATGACGATGTCTCTTCTAGAATCCTTAGGGTTCATCATCAACAAAGAGAAATCGAACCTCAACCCAACCCAGTTATTAACCTTCTTGGGTTTCACCGTCAACTCGGCCAACATGACTATAACCTTGCCTCGCGACAAAGTGAACAATGTGCGCTCACAGTGTCATCAGATGCTGGCCAAACCCACAGTGACTCTGCGATCAATGGCTCAAATCTTGGGCATGCTCGAGTCATATCGGCCAGCCATATGGTTAGCTCCTCTCCACATTCGCATGTTACAAGTACAACTGACTCAAGGTCTACACAGATCCCTAGGCAATTACGAGACAGAGGTAATCCTCTCTCTGCAATCAAGACAGGAATTGCAATGGTGGACTCGCAACATCGAGGGGTGCAATGGCAGCCCGATTGTGACACCCCCTCCAGAGTTAACAATCTTTACAGACGCATCCAAGCAGGGTTGGGGGGCAGTTTGCAACCATCAGAAAACGAATGGGAAATGGTCTGCTTCAGAGAAACTTCTTCATATCAATATTCTGGAATTGAAAGGTGCCTTTCTGGCATTACAAGCCCTCTTGGGAAACAAATCCTCAATAACGGTGTCTCTCAATATGGACAATTCCACGGCTGTGGCCTACATCAACCACAAAGGTGGGACACATTCTCCTCACCTAGTCCAACTTGCCCTAGATCTTTGGAACTGGTGCATCCAGAGAGACATATTTGTAGTGGCACACCATGTTCCAGGCAAGTTGAACAGTCTTGCAGATCAGGAATCTCGTCGGTTTGTGGACAACACAGATTGGATGCTGGATCCCAGCCTTATAAAACCCTTTCTAAAGCATTGTCAAACAGATCTTTTTGCCACGAGACTAACTCACCAGCTTCCAACCTACATCAGCTGGAGGCCAGATCCCAAAGCCCTCCACTCGGATGCTTTCAGCCTGAATTGGAACGGACTAAAGGGGTATGCTTTTCCACCGTTCAATCTGATACCGAGGCTGCTCAACAAATTAATGACCGACCAAACAGAAATTGTACTGATAGCACCAATTTGGCAAGCCCAACCGTGGTGGCCTGTACTCCTTCAATTGCTAGTCCAGCAACCAGTTCTCCTGCCAGTCTCACCACATCTTCTAATAGATCCCTCGGATCCACAGGCAGTTCACCCAATGTACCCACGCCTCCACCTGGGCGTATTCCATATCTCCTACAGCGATACAAAGCAGAAGGTCTTCCAACAGGTGTTGCCAACTTACTTATCGCAGCCACTAGATCCTCCACACATAAAACCTATGAAACGAGCTGGAAGCGCTGGTGCGGCTGGTGTCATTCACGGGAAACTGATCCTGTTTCGGCATCCTTAAAGGACTTGAATCATTATCGGCTGGCACCAGAAGGTCTCACGTTTACATTATTTAAAACTAAAACTACCCGACCGGATGAAACAGTCTCAGCCGTTGTTCCCTCATTCACAGACGATACAAAGCTATGTCCTGTTGCCTGTTTTAGGCAGTACATAACGTCTACAGCTGCATTCCGAACAACACCGGAGAGTGAACCTAAAAGCTTATTTATCTCGTACATCAAACCTCATCGTCCAGTTTCTCCATCAACCATAGCTAGATGGATTCGTGAGATGCTGGTTGAAGCTGGTATCGACACCTCCATTTTTAAAGCACACTCAGTGCGAGGTGCTTCAACCTCTGCAGCAGCAAATGCCTCGGTGCCTATTGAAGAAATATTGAAGATGGCTGATTGGTCCACTGCATCAACTTTCCAGAAATTCTACTATAGACCAGTGGTGAACACCGACTTTGGTCGTGCAGTGCTTGCACATAAACATAAATAGTTTATTTGGTTCATGTTAACATTTGTTCTTTGTCAAGCATGACAATAAAGTTTTACGGTTGTTTATGGCATTCTTGTGTTAAAATCTACCACTTGTAGTCTCATATATTTCGACCGGAGTTCATGAAATATAATTCCAATTATACAAGGGCTGATGAGCCTGAGAGTATAATTGGGGTTATATGAGTGAACGAAGGGAGAAATATATGACTCCCACCCAACTCTAATCCCAAGGGATTTGCCCTCCCTAATTTACAGGTTATGTTGGTGTTAAAAAAAGTCACTGGAGCATCATGGGAAGAGCGTTCCTATGACAACCATAGAGGGCACTAGATTTGACTTTTCTTTTTACAGGGGGTACCCTAGTGTTAAATTGTGGTCCGAAGCACGGTAAAGACGAAGTCATACCACTTGTAGTCTCATATATTTCTCCCTTCGTTCACTCATATAACCCCAATTATACTCTCAGGCTCATCAGCCCTTGTATAATTGGAGTTTTTAGGTGTAATTTTAGATCGTGAATTAACATGGAAAAACCATATAAACTCAGTTGTTAAACATATAATTAAATCTACGGCAATTATAGCAAAAGTACGACATTACACAAATAAAAATACACTTAAGTTGAGAGCCTGTTCGCAGGCTACACTTAAGTTAATTTATTATGCATTGGTTTATCATGCATATCTTACTTATATGGGAATCTATAGTATGGGGTAATACGTATACCCAACAAGGCTACAGAAAATACTGAATATATATAGAAAAAATCATCAGATTGATAAGTTTTAAATCTTATCTTGAACACACTGAACCATTCTTTGAGACTTCAAAGATCTTGAATATCTATCAGACCGGTTTAAACGTCCACAAAATTTACCTGAATTTTTAATGGCTACTTCACACAGAACAATGAAGTACATCATTACAATACTCGGAATGCTAACAAATTACATGTAAATTTTAGTAGAACAAATTATGCAAAACATACTATTGCCTATTGTTAACAAGGGAGTTAAGATATGGAATTCACTAGATAAAGAAATTAGCAATATTATGTTTTATTGGACTTTTAAGAAAAAGTCAAAAATATTTTTCTTGATGCTTGTGCATGTTACTGTGAGTGTATATCCACAGCGGGCAAGCTTGAAAAATATGCCTGTCCACGGTGGGAATCGAACCTACGACCTAGTGGAAAACTAGCCGAAAGGTCGTAAGTTCGATTCCCACCGTGGACAGGCATATTTTTCAAGCTTACCCGGTGTGGGTATACACTCAGAGTAACATCACAAGCATCATATTCACCTGAGTACATTGCACCAACACAGGAAACATCAATATTTTTCTTGTAAAATATACTTAATTGTTATTACCTGTAAACTTTGTTCAATTAGCTCATTATTACTTTTAGTTTAAAATTTTCCTTACTTTATACTTGTATTTGTAAATATTCCTATATTCTTTCGACATTACATGATTAACTTACGGTATAAAACAATTGTAAAAATATTATAGAACTAGGGGCCTTTGAACAAAAAGCCTGAAAGGGTTTCATGAAGGCTCCTAGTCCGTCATATTGTTATACTTTGAACTTGAAGATTGTAAATATTAACTTTTCCATAAGCAAATAAAATGAAAATAAAAATGAAGAAAATAAAAATGAAGAAAACAGCGTCAACATTGTAATAACTATAGTTGTGGTTCATATCAGCAGCTGATCCTACTGAGAACGAATCTTCCGTCTAGTGTGGAAAAACAATGTTCGAAGACTACGCGTTCCTTGTTGCTGTCTCTACAAGTTATATTTGCCTATTTCTTGTCCTCACTTTCTATAATTTTGATGTGATATTAAGGACAGGAGTTATTTTGGTGGCAGCCATTGGCTTTTTCTTTCCAATACTCTATGGGCTTCCCTACATCATTATTGTATGGAGAGTGCTTGTGGGAATGAATGTCGCCACTGATCAGAAGCTTTACATAGCAAGGTGCATTGAGCAAATAGACATGGACAAGGCAGATTTTTCTGGTTCCACTACTCTCAACCATTGGGCAGTTGTGATACACGATGGTGGTCGATACTTCTGCACTCAGGCTGTTGGAAATGTTATATCTGGTAAAGGAAAACCGATTCCGTTTAGAGAAATGAAAAAGGCTCAACTAGACAAATACCGTCTCAATCCTGTCGGTTTTGTCACTCAAAAGCAGAGAGAAACGAAAACCAGAGATCTTGTGGATGCCGAGCCGATGGTGTCTGGTAATAGTTGTCAGGAGTATGCAGTTGATATTGCCTTTCAACTCTCCAGTTCTCGCACATATACATTTGTTAAGATCATGGCATTACCTCGAATGCGAAACACCGTCTTCTACAGTGCAGTGATACTATCAATTGTGTTTACAATGCTTGACCACCCTTTTGCTCAGCTGTTAAACCCGCTGTTCTTAACCAACCTGTTTGCTGCTTGGGAGCTGTCTCGTATTGGCATCCATAACCAAATACAGGAAGTTCATCTCCACTATATAGTCTCAGTTATTCGGGCATACATTATATATCCAACAAGGGGGAACTTTTTTATGCTCTTGTTAATTTGTGTGTCCTTAGCCTACCTTTATCAACGACTGGGCTTTGAAGGGTGCATTGTAATAGCCAGTTTATTGTTTGCGCTTGTCCTGGTGCTATTGAGGTGAACACTGTTCTATGAAACTTTCAAAAAATAGACATGTACGACATATATAGCATCTTTGCTACTGATCATATTGCATATGTAGAATAAAAGTAATGCCTACATGTTCATGTACATGTGTAAAATACATACAGTTGACTGAAAATCTTAAAATTACCACAGTTCAATAACTTAGAAGGGGGATCAATAAAGTATCTCGCAGACTCGAAGCACTGTCTTAAGGTGGCTCGACATAGTTATCACAAAAACCCTGCTCAAGAATCGCGAACTCAAAACCGGGTGACCATTTTTACGCGCAGGTCGCGAAAACTGATTAACAAAATGAAAATTGCTGACGTCATTAGAATTTTCCATTTTAGAAAAACAATGCGCTATATCTCTCTATTTTGTCTGGTAATCTATATTCAAATTTTGCATGCTGTATTGCACTGCTAAAAACGTTCATTATAAAAATTTTCATTTTGCCAAAAACATTTTATCGAAGAGTACAACGTTTTCGCATTTTCCAAAAAAATGGCATTACACAATTTTTTTTATACTTAGTTTTTTATAATAGTTTTGTTTGTGGAAACACCACGTAAATTTATTACTGCAAAGCTTTCGATCCGTAAGCCCGGATCTTCATCAGTGCACTGATGAAGATCCGGGCTTTAATACGGATCGAAAGCTTTGCAGTAATAAATTTACGTGGTGTTTCCACAAACAAAACTATTATATGTTTTATCGCCATGCAAACATACAAAGAACTTATGTTAGTTTTTTGTCCAAGTAAAATAATGCACAAAAAAAATTGGGGGTCACCAGGCTTCTTTTCCAACTATACGAGGCGATAGGCCATTTTGGAGTGAATTTCGTACACGTATGTCGTCATAGCAACGACCTATCTGTTACTAAAACTAATATTATTTGAAAGTAGAGACATCAAAACTGTCTGATTACAATATTGTAACATTCAATACAATAATAATAATTTTAATAATAATAATAATCATAATAATTATATTAATATTTGATTATAATATTAATACAATTAAATTATTCAATGATTAACTATAGCATTATTTTCTTGCAATAAAGTTTGCATGATATACGAGGGTGGGAAGGGGGGGGAGGGGTATGGATCATGTTTCACAACGAAAAAAAAAGCCGTTTCATGATTCACATGTCTTAAGGTGGCTCCCTAGGGTTTTATTCCCGGGGGTACGTTCTTCGTATATATGTAAACAAAACTCGTGTGACTTCAAAATACGAACGAACGTTGTGTTTTATATGGAACTCTTTTTTGAAACAAAAGTGTGAACTTTGCTTTAGTTGAAAGCATAAAAGAGTTCTAAAAGCCAAAACGATACTTGGATGTGATGTTTCAAAAGAAGATAATGTAAACTTGTTTTTTTTCAAGCGGTATTCTGGATGTTTTTTGAACCGCCGTATACGCGAGGTTCGATCGTGAACATTGGGATACAAAGTTTCCTCAAGAATTTGCAGTGTTTTCTCCACAATCTAGCAGCACTTATGACAATAAAGATGACTTAAATAATGAGCCTTCTACGGGTGAAATGAGCAGGGCAGAAACTCCAAACATACCGTTATAAAAACTGAAATTTGAACGGGCATTTTGCGAAAATATCCGACGATAGTACTCGCACGGGACGAATTTTGACAAACATTTTTCAAATTAATACCAAGAAGTCATAACCAGTAATTACCTAAATATCTTTGCCATTTTTACATGTATAATACACGCTTAGTTGACCATTAACCGACACAGTTATAAACAGTATATCAAACATAATTTATATTTTGTGATTTCAAAAAAGTCATGCCTTGTTGTTTTATGCAGAATGCATGTACACGTCAGTGGGGTATTAAATCGTTCGCGTAAAAATCTAGTAAAAATTGCCAAAATTAATCCCAAATTTCTCCGTTTTCCTTCGGTAAAATTTTTTAAAACTTTGCACATTTTTTAATATCGGTACAACAAGTGCAATATCCTTTTTTCTTAAAATTAAATCGAAGGGAAAATTTTTAATATTGATTTTTGACGTTTTTTAAATTTTCTAAGAAACGTATCGATTTAATTTTTTTAAATTGAGGGGAAAAATTCATTATAGAATTATTATCTTTTATGCAAAGTTTTAAAAAATTTCACCGAAGGAACTTTTTAAAATTACCTGAAAAAGACAAATTTTGAGCTTTATTCTAAGCATGCTATTGCCATGACAACATATTTTTAACACAAAAGTAGCAATTTGCAATGTTCAGGAGAACATTGTCAATGTGTCCAATAAATTTCGTCTTCATGTCATGTAAAGTAAAGAAACAAGAGTCTCCTGAATACTATAGTGCATAGGTCTCCCGAAAAGGTCTTTTATTTTAAAAAAAATCCATACAATTTACTTTAAAATGCAATGCTTTGACATGCAATGCTTCAATGTACAGTAAAACCTCTATAATTTGTATTACATGAAGTACGTGCAACATCACAAAATCATCATGTTGATGCAAGTTGTTCAAAACAGGAGCGAACAATGTTGTGCTGCACCCCGTGAACAATATTGTTAACAAGTTGTTGAACCATCAACATTGTTGCAACTTGTTGACAATCATGTTAACAACTTGCAACAGCACTGATGGTTGAACAACTTGTTAACAATATTGTTCACGGGGTGCAGCACAACATTGTTCGCTACTGTTTGAACAACGCCGAACAACCTGATCAATTTTTACCCGTGTATATATCCCCAAGGTTGGCAAGTAAATACAAATATAAAACTGTATACACAAACTTAATGACGAAAAACTCGTACATAAACATCGAAATTCATTAAAAAAACTAACTCACTATGGTAAGAAATAACTGTAATACTTCTACATTGTGTTTTTTTCTTCTTTCATCACTTTTAAACGAGTTAATTTTGCGAAAATTCCGAGGAAAATGGCTCAATTTGGTCAAAACTATGCGGGATGACTGCTCCCGGCGTTACGTCACAAAATAAAGCTCTCTGATTTGCTGAAAATGTTTAAAATTTCAAAAAAACTCCGATTGGCTGGCTGAAATTTCCCAGCGAATCAGAGAGCTTTATTTTGTGACGTAACGCCGGGAGCCATCATCCCGCATAGTTTTGATCAAATTGAGTTACGAATTTGATGAATTTCCCTCGGAATTTTCGCAAAATTAACTCGTTTAAAAGTGAAAAAACACAATATAGAAGTATTACAGTTATTTCTTACCATAGTGAGTTAGTTTTTTTAATGAATTTCGATGTTTATGTACGAGTTTTTCCGACACGGCTGAAATCTCGTACACTCGACTCAGAAATCAACTGAAATCAAACCCGAAATCAAGAAATCACGAGAGAAATTAGTCAATTTCGAAATCAGAAATCACTAAAACTTCGTTATTATTGAGCCCACAGTCTTACATGACAGCGGTAACTCACAGAAATCAGGAAATCGGGTTAGAAATCAGGAAATCGGGTTAGAAATCACGTTAGAAATCAAGAAATCGCATTATAAATCAACAGAAATCCGTTTAGAAATCAACAGAAATCAGATTAGAAATCAAGAAATCAGGTTCGAAATCGCGTGATTTCGAAATCTCGTACGCTTCATGTGGCCGTGTCGGACCCCTCGTATTTACTTGCCAACCTTGGGGATATATATTACATAATGACACAACCACAGAATAGGAAGTTATACCAGAAGCGTAACTCTAGTCGTTTCCCTTATTGTTTGACGTCCACGAAAATTTTAACTCGCTCACGTCAGGCCACGCCATCCTGGCTAGTACAGCCGGAAGTTTTTATCAGGATTTGGTAGGTACAAAGTGCCGGTTGTACTAGCCAGGATGGCGTGATCAGTGAACTCTAATAATAACTGGAAGGCTAAGTCAGGGGGGGGGGAAGTTGAAGCCGTGCCTGAAGCTTTTTTTGTAGGTAGACCCAGTCCTTTTTACATTTTTTTTTCAAAATATGCACATTTTTCGATCAGAAAAATCTTGCCCCAAAATATTAGTTATACTACCAAATTTAATTTATATCAGTAGTACTATAAATGAATTTAATATTCGCAAAGCAAACAAATCACGTATTAGCAAAAAAATACGAAAAAACACGGCCATAAGGATGGACGGTCAGAAAAACCGCGCGTTTTAGGCTGCTTTTTCTGAGTTTTTGGAAGTTTAAGATAAAACTAAGACGTCATACCTCAGGAATTTTTTATACCCATGCAAAATACATCTGTATGCGAAGTTTCAAGAAAATTGAACGTTTTAAGGTCGAAAAAAAAGCATTTGAAAATTGACAAAAATATTGCCATATTCAAAGTGCTCATAGTGGCCAACAAGATGCCGATGACGAAAATAACATCACTTGAAAAACGCCAATTTATTTATGTTTAAGAGCGACTAAAACAAGGACTAAAAGCTCAGGATCAATAACAATACCTGGGGTTTAGTACAACATAAGTTTTGGGAATGTCAAAATGTTTTATAGTATATATTTTTGAGTTGAACGGCGAGATTTCCTTCGGCACATCCAAACTTTCGTCATTTTTTCAAAATACAAAAGCAAAATTCCTTACTTTTTGCTGCAGAGAGATGTAAAACAGTCGGAACTAATCGGAAACTTGGTTTAAATCCCAAGTCATTGTTGTATTCCCATGGGAAAAGTGTTTTTCTTACAAATTTTTGCTCGAAAACAAACTTTTGACAGAATTTTTTTCACTCCTCGAAACTCTCCTTAGTCCTTTTGAAAGCTGATTTTCCCGCGCGCCGGCTTCAACGAATCATAGACTTTCATCATAGGAGTTAGCCTTCCAGTTATTATTAGAGTTCACTGGGCGTGATTGATGACGAATCGCTTGTAAAAACCACTGAGCTATACTTAATATATCTGGAGAGAGTGTATCTAAAAGTCGAGGGTCGAGAGTCGAGAGTAAAAGTCGAGAGTCGAGAGTAAAAAGTCGAGAGTCGAGAGTAAAAAGTCGAGAGTCGACAGCAAAAAGTCGAGAGTCGACAGCAAAAGACGAGAGTCAACAAAAATGTCATCAGAAACAACAAAGTCAAAATATTTTTAACACAATATATAGCCGTACGTTCCGTAACAACGGCTGAACTACAAACTTTCGCATATAAATATAGCTACAATAACAGTCAATAATATAAAAACATG
>CACRXK020012936.1:0-13737 GCA_902702795.2 Paramuricea clavata
CCCCCCCCCCACCACAGAGGAAGTGCCGCGATGATGAGAAGGAAGATTCCGTTTACCATGGGGGCGGGATGCTGGCTGGGAACAGATATTAAAAATATTGCTCCCTTCAGCGGAAAAATTACAATCTGCTTACAATACTTAGTGTTAGTGTTAATGAGAGGCAGTGAATTCTGAATATAAAAGCTTGATAAGAAATAAGAATATAAACAATAATACAGTTTTATACAGAGGAATCATTGTCATTTACATTCATTTACGTTTCCAAAGCAAGTAAGTTGGGCATTAATTCTAGTATTATGACCGTTGGTTATCATTTAATATGCCATTGTGGTTCCAAATTTCGTTAATAAAAATAGTTATTAAAGTACTAAATTTAATAGTAAATAATCTATAATTTCCTAGCAAGCTTTTTAGCTTCTCTTTGTTTCATATCAATGTTTATATTGAATTAAATTAAAAATTGAATACAAGGACTGCTGCTTGCAAACAAATTCCAACCTAACTGATAATGTCATGATTCATGAAAACAGCTAAAAATTACAAAATCTGTGGTGAAGCTAGTCATAGCAAGTTAGCAACTGATACTGTGAAGATTTAGGAAACAATGCAGTTCTATACACATTATGCATAATGCCTCAAATTATACAATTTGGCATCTGGCTACCAGCCTCGTTTTGATGCAACTTGTTTCCAGGTCCCGAGTTATTGTGTATATCATGTATGTATTGTATAATATAGAATAAAACACTTTTCTAGGCCTGCTACTTCAAGTACTGCATACTTGCTTTGCACAATGCACAAACGAAGCAAAATACATAGTGTGTATACAATATCCAGATTTTTCCTTAACTCGCCGTATCTCGCCTTAACTCGCAAGGGTCAGTAGCCAGATTTTGCCTTAACTCGCCCTATCTCGCCTTAACTCGCATAGGCTCGCCTTATCTCGTGGCGAGTTAAGGTCCCAGAGTAGGCCTTTTGAGTAACGTTCGCTTTGAACCGAATTTATATTAAATACACTTAAGACAAGGCAACATGATCATTTCCAGGAAAGTTCAGAAGCTGTGTGCTGTCCATTTATGAACAATTTAAAACAGTGTTCGCGTTGCCGTGGCAACCATGACGTTTAATCTTTTGCACTTTTATTGTCTAATTTCACAATAAATTGACAATATCTATATTTTCCTTCGGTGAATTTTTCTGAAATTTTTTTTGAAGGTTTATGGTCCATAAAGGAAAAACATATCAAAATTTGAAGGGACTTTACAAATAAGTTTTCGAGATATTCGTGAATAACGGTTACAGAAAAAGTTATTTGTAGAATTTCTTAAAATTTGGATATATTGTACCACTCGTCTTGTACAACAAAAATACAAAGTTTAAAAAAGTACCCGAAGAAAACACGAGAAAATCATCGCTAAAATCGGCGTGGCCAGCATGAAAAAAATCAACTCGACATGAGCATGATCTGCGCATGCGTGTAAATTGTAGCGTGTGATTTATTGTGATTTCAACTTTTTGGCTTACAATACATACGAAAACAGATATTTCTGACTTGTTTGACATGAAAATAAAATATTAATCTAGAAAATACCAATAAAAAACCACTATTATACGCATTGTATTAAATCCACTGTTAGTTTACATTTGTTTTTGTTGTTAAAATCGATGTGAAAACTTTTCAAAACATCGAACTATAAGTTTAACTTTTCATATAAAACAACTCATAACTGTTTTATTTGATTTAGCAGATAAAACGATACCTGTGAATTGAATTGATTGACAGAACTTACATAAGTTTCGGCGACAGTTCACTACTGTGCAAGAGTTAATAGAAGACAGTATCATTTCAGTTTGACAGTTCGCAACACAACAAGTTGAAAATTTTGAGCAATATGAAAGACAATACTGAACGTAAATACGTAAAAACACTCTAAAAGATAGGTTAAACTAGTTAATAACATATGTACTGTTCGAATTCAGAAAAAAATTAGGATTATAATGAAAAACTGGAGCTTTCTTTGTAGATAAAAACGCCAAAAAACTTCCCGCGGCTTGTTTCAATATTTTTGCCGAACAGTAAACACGACGATTCCACGCGCAGGTCGCCAGGATGAAGTCTGATCTATATAAATCGTATTTAAACTGTACTAACTGTAGGGAGTCACCTTAACCAATCCTATCGGCTTTTCCAGTAGGAAGAAACCGGAATACCCGTGGAAACCCACGACTTTCGGCAGAGCGTTGACTTTTTTAACTCTTTTCAGGTGAGGACTGGGTTTGAGTCGCATTGAGAAAGTTCTCACTGAGATTTGAACCTGCGACCTCAAAGGTGAAAGGCAAGTGCGTTAATCGCTTCGCCGAATCGCTGTGACATAATCTTTAAAAATATAATTATGTATATTTATTGCTGGAAGTGAATTGAAGATGGGGAAGGAACGACAAATCCAAAGCCAAATTTCAACAAACTATTTAGCTTCTTTATACAAATCTTGGTTATCCCCGTTCCGGGCGTAAGTCCGGGGCGAGGGTAATAATTCCACCCGCCTATTTATCCCCGTGGAAAGGAAAGAATTAGCGAAATCTAAAATTCATCAGTGATCGCGGGCGTGAATTACCGTGCGTGGTTGGGTAGGTGGTCATCCTCACCGATCTCATAATAATAAGAGCGGACTGTAATGAATAGGGAACACTTATTGGTTAAAGAGTATGTTTGGAATGGATGTTCGAAGGTTGTTCTCTTAGTAAGCAGATGAAGGAAGTTAATTAAGTACTGAAGCAGCATGGGCTTCACATTGCTTCAAACAAACAGGGGATGCTAATGGAGGGCAGAGGCACATTATTGAATAACAAGTACAAGAATCTACGGAAGAAGTGGAAAACCCACCATGCAGTAGTAAAAATAGAGAAGAATACTTGTCTCTTGATGAAGAAGAATACTTGTCTCGAGTTCAGAAGAAGATGAAGATGGTGTTCAGATCACAGTGAAAACTACAAGATCTGGTAGAAAGGCTACTCGCTATTTGCTTTGAACTGTTAAGTATATAAAATATATTTGTGTCGCATTGTAAATGTTATTGTAACTGATGGTTGGCCATGCCAATCATGTGCAGTCTCTCTCTCTCAATTTCCACCTCTGGCACTGAATAAACTGCATCATGTGTGAATTGGACATCTGGGTCCGTAGCTTCGATCATCCGAACTTGGCGGAAAATTCGTGCGGTTTACTTGCTGATCATTCTCGTCTTGCTACCACTTCGCACTTGGTCGCTGATTTTAAATGAACTGAGCCAGAAGTGTATCTTCCCTTTATAGCCTCAATAAACCATTTACATGACTATTCATTATTCACAAATCCCATGTACAGTGTTGTTTGTAACTAGTTCATTTTCTCATATAATTACGAGTGCTGTAAGTAAGTAATTAAGTAAGTAAAAACTTTATTTGTCTACGCTAACCCCTACAACAAGAGCTGATTTCCAAGAGGGGCGTAGGTTTAAAAATACAAACGTTACACTCAATTAGGATAAATATATATACAAGACTAACACATTACAATACAATTATACAATTATAATTACTCTACTATGGTCAAATAAATAAAATTTTATAAACTCATTATCTAACTGGCCAGGTGCCGCACACCCAAGTTAAATTGACTAAGAAAACATTTATTTCTTAGTCTATCTGGGAGGCCATTCCACAATTTTGCTCCTCTATAACTAAGACCTTTTTTAAGATATTTGGTCTTAAAGTTTGGGCAGATAGAGATTTGTGGCATAACCTCGTAAGTTATAATGTTGAGACGAAGGCGTCTTTTGAAACATATCAATTAGTTGTTTGGGCGCTAGATCGTGGGTTATTTTGTACATGAGACTTGCTACAAATTGAGTTCTGCGTTCTTTCAATGTTTTCCAGTTTAGTTCATTTAAAGCAAGTTCAGATTGGCCGTGTTCGTTTTTATGACCCGTAATTACTCTAGCAGCCCTATTTTGTAATTTTTGGAGGCGATCAGAGAGTGTGATACCAATAGTATCCCAAACTTCGCAGCAGTAGTCGAAGTGGGGCAATATAAGTGCGTTATAAGCACATATTAATGTATTATGGTCCACACAGGGTTTGAGTCTTCTAATCGCTCCAATTCCGGATGAAACCTTCTTAGCAATTTTGTCAATATGCTTATTCCATGACAAAAATTCATCAATACACACTCCAAGTGCTTTGGTTTCTCTCACTCTTTTAATTTGTACATCGCCAACGAACACATTTGGAACAAGGGCTAGATTGTTGACGTTATGCCGAGATCCAATTAGTAGGTATTCAGTTTTAACAAGATTTAGGGATAGTTTGTTTGCAGATAGCCACCGCTTTACATTAGCAAGATCATAATTAATGGCCATTTCTACATCAGCAACTGATTTACCAGATGCAGTTAATGTCGTATCATCGGCAAACATTCTTGTTGACGAATACTCCAAACTGTTTGGCAAATCATTAATATAAACCAAAAATAGGAGCGGCCCAAGAATTGAGCCTTGAGGGACTCCACATGTAATTAATTTTTTACGAGAAAGTGTGCCATTAACAGAGCACATTTGAGTTCTGTTTTCTAGATACGATTTTAGGAGGTTTAAAGCTGATGTTTCTAAACCATAAAAATCAAGTTTTTTCAATAACACAACGTGGTTAATAGTGTCGAATGCCTTTTGCAAGTCGAGAAAGACTGCAATATTAAAAAAGCCACGATCCATATTAACAAACCATTCATTTGTGCTATCTAAAAGGGCGGATGCTGTTGAGTGACTACGTCTAAAACCGAATTGATGTTGGGATAGTAAGTTATTTGTAACAAGATAATCGTGTAACTGTTCGTATAATACTTTTTCGAAAACTTACTTACAACAGGAAGAATGGATATAGGGCGATAATTATTTAACAGGTTTCGAGGGCCTTTTTTATGTAAAGGTGTAACTCTCGCTGCTTTCCATTCAGATGGAACAGATTCACTGGTGATTGCCCTATTAAAAATTTTTGCCAAGGAATTTGCAATTACTGGGGAAGCAATACGAATAATTTTAGCTGGAATTTTGTCAATACCGGTAGATTTACCGGGATTTAAAGACAAAAGAAGTGTATGAACTTTCGATTCAGATACAGCTTGGAACTTAAAATTACTAGTTACACTAGTTATGTAATCCGTGAAATTTCTGTCACCTTTATCGATCGTTTTTGCAATATCTGGGCCAATATTAGTAAAATAATCATTGAAGCTTTCCGCTAACTCATTTGGATCGGTAATCTCTCCATTCTCAGTTTTGACAGAGTTTATATCTGGACATTTTTGCTTTCGATTTAGGATTTTATTAACAGTTTTCCAAGCTTGTTTTGGATCATGTTTTACTTTATCAAATTGTACTTTATAATAAGCTGTTTTAGCTTCTCGCAAAGCATCTGTTATGCGATTTCTAGACGATTTATAAGCATCCCAGTAATTTTCCGATATGTATTTTATTGCAAGAAGTTTTAGACGATCTTGTTCTCTAATTTGTTTTTTAATTGTAGTGGTTAGCCAAGGGACACTGGGTTTATCATTCACTCTTTTCTCTTTATTTGGAGCATGTTTGTCGAGCACTGTCATAAAGAGTGTTTTCCATATATCCCACATCTTATCTTGAAGCTACAAATACCGTAAATATTGACAATGGTCTAGTTAATGAAGTTGTCTCCATGGTCCTAAAGAAGGCATTTAACACATTAATTGATCATATTAAATTAATTGTCTTAAAAAAGCTTAAAATTACGGAATTGATAAAAACAGTTTGGGCCTCCAGTTTATCTAATTCTACAAAGCATTTTAGTGATTATTTATCTACAAGTCATCATGCCCACTCTTTCTTTTTCAATCCTGTGACCTGACTTGAAGTGGAATATGAAATAGCGTCAATGCCAATAAATAAAGCACATGGACTATATTCATGTCCTATCCGCATATTAAAATGTGCAAAAGAAATTATATCAATACCCTTAGAAGAAATATTGAATTTATCTATTCTAAGTGGAATATACCCATCTAAATAAAAACATGCTAAAATAATTCCAATTTTTAAAAGTGATGATGAAACTGAACCAGGAAATTACAGACCAATTTCTTTGCTGTCTAATTTTAATAGAATATTTGAAAAAGTAGTTTACAAACGAATTAAGTCATTCTTTGAGGAAAACGATGTATTTTATTTAAATCTCGATTTGGTTTTCGTGAGAAACATTCTACTCAACACGCTATTTTAGATATTGTGAATGATATACAAGAAAATATGGATAAAAAATATGGTTTTCGTGTGGTATTTTCATTGATCTAAAAAAAGCTTTCGATACTGTTAATCACATACAAAAACCGCACTTGTTAATGCACAGAAAGAATATGTACTGAAGGAAGTTCAGCAACACAGAAACAATACTGGGTCACTTTGGAAGGTAATTAAAGAAAATATAGCGTATAGGGAAAGAGAGTCAGTGGTCTACAGTAAGGAACCGAAATTAGTGGCCGAAGAGTTTAATCATTTCTTTTCCACCATCGGTGTGAATGCAGCAAAGAAAGCCTCAACACTAATACAAGATCCTAGTGTTTATCCAGCTCGGAATCTTTCTGACGTAAATCGCACAGATAACAGCTACCCTGAAGGAAATGATAGATTTAGTTTCACCCCAGTCTCTTGTTCAGAAATAAGGAACATCATATTAGCTATGCCGTCAAACAAATCACCCGGCAAAGACAAAGTGAGTATGCGTGTCATCAAACACAGCCTACCGGTAATTCTTGGGCCCCTCACCGATATCATTAACTGTTCACTGTTGTCATCTTCGTTCCCTATAGCATGGAAAGAGGCAGAAGTTATCCCTTTGTTAAAGGATGGAAACCACGAGGAAGCATCAAATAACCGCCCACTTTCTCTCCTTACCTTTCTTTCGAAAATTTGTGAAAAAGTCGCCTTGAATCAATTTGGTTCGTATCTAATGAAGAACAAAAAATTGTCAACCCACCAGAGTGGGAACAAGAAACATCACTCATACGAAACATTGAATCTTTTGACCGGAGATACTATCCTAAAGGCCATGGATGGGAAATTGGTTACTGCACTGATTCTAATAGATCTATCTAAAGCTTTCGACAGTGTAAATCATACTTTTCTCCTTACAAAACTTAGCAGCGTCGGGGCTTCTCCAAGCGTTGTAAAATGGTTTGAGAGTTACTTGACCGGAAGAACTCAATCAGTCAGAATTGGATCTACTGTGTCTACTCCTCTCCCTGTTTTTTATGGTGTACCACAGGGTGCAATTTTATCACCTTTACTTTTTAGTATTTATACTAACGATCTGCCCTCATCAGTCCACCATAGTAAACTTGAATCGTACGTGGACGACTCCAAGATATTACTATCTTTCACTGTGGCTAATGTGGACTGTTTAAAGCAACAACTTGAGGAAGACTTGTATTTGATTGCAAACAGTTGTTCCGAAAATGAATTGCTTATTAACCCGGGAAAGACCAAATACATGCTGATTGGCACACGGCAAAACCTACAACAACTTCCCGTAGATATGACCATAAACTTCCTCAACGAGACTATTACCCCCGTCTCCTTTGCCAAAGATCTAGGAATGACAATCGACTCTTATTTGACATACGACCAGCACATCACCAACCTGGTTTCCTCATGTATGAATTCCCTGTGCCAAATAAACCGAGTCAAAAAATGTTTCGATAAAGAAGCTTTAACTCTTATCGTCTCGGCACTTGTAATGAACAAAATGTTCTATTGTTCAACGGTTTGGTCAAACACTTCGTCTACCAACATTAAGAAACTACAGTTGGTACAAAATTTTGCATGCAGGATAATAACAAATATTGGAAAGTTCGACCATATTTCGCCGGGCTTACGTGAACTTAACTGGCTCCCAGTAAAGGAACAATTGCTACTAAGAGAGGCTATTATGATGTACAAATGTGTCAATGAACTTGCTCCACATTATTTGAGCGATTTATTCACAAAACGTTCTGACATTCATCAACGAGATACACGTAGCCATGACTCACTGCAAATACCATTGTACAAAACTTCTGCAGGTC
Source organism: Paramuricea clavata (assembly GCA_902702795.2). Lineage (NCBI taxonomy): Eukaryota > Metazoa > Cnidaria > Anthozoa > Malacalcyonacea > Plexauridae > Paramuricea > Paramuricea clavata. The sequence continues at coordinate 8,126 of CACRXK020012936.1, forward strand.
AAAGGTCTTTCCATTATAGAGGCGTTACACTCTGGAATGATTTGGACATTAAGTACAAAAAGTTAGACTCCCTAAAAACTTTCAAAAACGAACTGAAGCGAAGCATGCTAGAACAAATATATAAGTAGATAATTTTACCTTGTTAAACTTTATACAAATGTCTTACCTTTTTACCTTAATTTAAATTCTAGATTCTAAAACTTGTAAATAGAACAACATTTATTTTTTGTAAATCAGTGTTGAAAATCCCTATTTAGGGAACACAATAAAGTATGTATGTATGTATGTATTATACTGTTGCAAAAATTAAATCGTTATGATATTAGAGGATCTATTAATAACTGGTTTAATTCATATCTAACAGTACGAACACAAACAACCCAAATTGGAATGGAAATCTCAAATAAAGAGGAAAACACCCATGGTGTGCCACAGGGCTCTGTCTTAGGACCGCTACTTTTCTTAATATACATAAATGATATAGCCTCCTCCGCAGGCCTCTCTATGGGTTCTAGCCTGCGAATGGGTTTGAAAAAAAAATTGCGGGAAAGAGGCCTGCCATAAATCGAACAAAATAGACGTATCTCAAATATTAGTGGTCGTGTTACGTTACCCCACCCCCTAAGTAGGCTTTTGACCCTAATTATATATTCAGTTTGAAATCTTCGGGCGAGGAGCGAAACTTGCAAGTATAAAAAACTTTAAAAATGTTTTATTAATATAATGCGTCGAAATATTCAAGTTATACGAAAATTAATTGGCCAATTGAAAGCATTATATCCTGAATTATATATCGCAATGTTCCTCGCGGTATAAAAACTACGTGCAAATTTTGAATCGCTCGCTCTATTAAAGCAGCCAAATGTTAAATGTATTACTAGTCTATTTAAAATACAATTATTAAATGTATAACTTGTTCAGCCGAGGAATTACAATTTCTGAATTTGAGGAAATTATCTGGCATAATTTCGAACGCAAAACGAAGAATGGAACGATAAGAAAGGTATGATTTGTTTAATAAAGGGATTATATTAAATTGTATTGTTTTCTGGAATATTTGTGTTGCCATTTTGATTTATATTTTACTATACTTTTTCAATAGTCAAATAATCAGGCATTTGGCAACATGCTCAGTGAAATGATGTATAAAAGGAAAAGATCTTTCTGTTGAAGCAACCATTTCAATAAGTGACTGCAACTTGGAAATATAAACTAACTGTAGAATTTTGTTGGCATCTTATAAAGCCTGCATTACATATGCCTACCATATTAATATTATTATTTACAGTAATATGCCTGAGATTGATGCATACATTCTTTTGTGAATTATTTGGATGAACTGGTAACCTGCCAACATACCACAGTATTTGTGAACTAGGCTTCAAATAGTTAAATTGAACTCCCCTCACCCCTTTAATGGCTTTAATATCATGTAAATATGCTAAACCTGGTGAAACAGGGTTGGTAGGTTTTCTGAATAATTAGGCCAAACACACTCACACTAGGCCTTTTGTTTTCTAAATGGCACTAATGATGATTTGGCCTAATTATTCATCTAACCTACCAACCCTGTGGTGAAAAGCAGTTGGCATGTGACAACCTCTTTCTAATATAGTATTGTATATGACTACTTGTGTTACACTTTAATACTGACATCCATGATTTGATAAATACAGGAATTTGTGTGTCTGCATATAGTGCCATAGCAAGCTCAATAATTGGGGGGGAGCTCATATTCATATACTTGTGTTCTGCGTTATTAATTTCTTTTGAAATCGATTGTTTTTATGGTCTGTGAACACAAATATATGAATATGAGCCCACCCCACCCCCAATTATCGAGCTTGCTATGGCATATTCTCTAATTATATGTATCTTCCTTGTTCATGCTCAAATAAAATTTCTCTTGACATATATTGCTATTGGGGGGTGGGGTGGATAAATATCTGGGTGGGGGGGGAATGCTGCTGCTTGCTTTGGCCGGGGCCTGGTGGCAACGCCCGGAAAGGCCAAGAAAAAAAATTGTTTTGTAGGCCTGCATGGGAAGATCTGAGACCATAATATTGGTAATTTTACAAATTTAGTAGTAAGAATAATCAAATATGAAACTATCAAATCAAAGTATATATAATTTGCGGGGGTGCAAAAACTTTTGGGGGCGGTGCCCAATGCCTCTGGGGGGTGTAAATTATTTCTGGGGGGTGTGCACCTCCAGAAAATCTGTGCCTGACTCTTGATTGGCATGTATATCACGTAAGACCCAATAATGTCCCATACACACAACAAGCCCTCTTTGTCTCATCTCTGGCAGGGGCGTGCCTGCTTTTACTCTAACATCAGACAATTTTACTCTCCAGTGGGAGAGTGCAGACAATGAGTTAATATAAAGCTTACCAACTGTATTCATTGTTGTAAACTTGTCACAGCTTACAGTTAATATATAGCCACCATTGGAAGGCTATTAGCAGGGTGGTTGCTGTGTAGCAAAACACTAGCTATCACTGGGACGTTTCCTCAGTGACTGATTGTTACAGGGAAATTTGCCTTGCAAAATGGATTTTACCATGCAAATATTTTGCCTGTGAACTTGGCAAGCAAAATGGTATGGAATGCCTCCATTGGTCAACAAATCCAAGCCAGATGTTATTAAGACAGGTCTTTATATTCTGTTGCACCACATAAACCGTCACTTGGTCTAGGCACCTCACACCCATATATTAAAAGTTAAAACAGGGCTATTGATTTAATTAAGAAAGCGTTTGCTATTTAATAAATTTTTGCCACATCTGAGACACTCAAGTTTGAAAACTTTGTCCAAGGCCAAGGCCAAGGCCAAGGGATAAATTGAGCAGTGTATTCCGCAATAAGAAAACTTTTTTTAACGATTTTCCTTCCATACAAGCGCATTAAAACAATGTTACAAGACAAGAAGTATAAATAGTATATTACCACAGTCACAGATATGTCAACAGTTGAATATATGTTGACAATTTTCGCTCGTTCCTTTTCGTGTTATAGTTTCGACTAAATCATTGCACTTTCCGCTTATTATCATATAAAATGTAGTCGACAATTTGAGTAGAAATATGTATATATCAACGATAAACTCAACCTCGTTCCCAGGGCTTTTCCCTTTTTGTCATTGGGAAGGCGGGAAAAGGTCCTGGCACCTGCCGGTCTTCTATGTATTCCGATTGGTCAATGACAAGTATATTATTATGCAAATAATGCAATCTTGGATTAATTTATTCAAACCTCGGGATAAATTAACATTTTCACGCAAGGAGTGTCCATAATATTACTTTGTCCGTCTAAGAAATATTTTTGGCAAAATCTGTGGCATACTGGTTAAATTCGATAAGATTTATACACAATTTGTCGAAGGTTAGTATTACTGTTTGTTTTAAACTGTGAGAGAAGATTAATTGTGTGCTAGAATACACCTCTGAGGTTCTGACCGAGTATTTAGGGGCGGCGGTAAATTAGGGCAAAATTTGCCTTCATTGAATCATTGGCTTCGTGCCTTCGTATAGCGTTAATGTTTATATTTATAAAACTAAACTGGGTTTATAAACTGAAACATGACCTTTAGTTTTCTTCATAGTCGAGTTTAAATTGGCCTATTAAATTTATAGTTAGTTACCACTACTCTATAAATGCGACGATATTTTGTTTAATTATTTAAATATGCAACAGTGTTTGCCGCAACTTTTGAATAATATGTGATTTGGTTTTGTTTCAGATACTATTACATGTTTCATTTTACCATAAATTGTGTTAAAAAAGTGATTTGCTCATTTGGCTGATGTTACAGTTTTCTGATGTGTTTTGTTTTGATGATATTAGAACAATTTCAATATGAAAGTGCAGGTGTCTTTAGACATGAGCCATAATGTATATATCAAAATACTGATAAAATCCGTTTCCAGCTTGATTGTATTTGCATTGTTGCAGACAAAGTTGTGCAATGGTGGGCTTATGTCACATACTCGTATGTAATTCCATGTGCATGCTTGTACTTTGATGCCTCAATGCCAAATGTGTAATGAAGGACTGTTCACAAGAGTTGGGCTGTCTGGCCTTAAATTGCATTGTTTTTATGATATTTTAAGATTTTATTCATATGGCTGGACCATCTTGTCATTGCCACAATGTTTGATGCTCAAACAGGCTTTAAAATCAGGTTACAATGCATGGTTAAAAATATGCAACAATTTCACTGCTAATAATATTCCAGAAAATCCTGCCTCTTTGGAGGTTTTCTACTTGTGATCGGGCAAGGGGAGCTAGACAAGGGTGCTGGGTCAGAGTCAAACTCATGTGAACAGCTTCTAAGTCCTACTTATATTGATAATTGTACACTTTGGGATGGTAATTGCAATTTGTAAAATATTCCACATTTTATTTAATAAAATTTAATTATATACATTGTTTTGTTGTTTATATTTTAAAACACCTTGGACAGTGTATATTTACACCTTCGGACCCTGTAAATATATAAACACCTTTGGAGGGTGTACCCATTCTAAGCCAAAGACGTTTAAGAACAATTATCAAGGAATTTGCATGATAAAATATATTTAAAACTGCTCTCCATATACATGTAATGCATGGTTCAATTCTTGCTTTTACCAAGTAAATCCAGGGATTTTCAATGTCCCCCTCCTCCCGTAGAATTCACTTGAAGTGACTGGGGCAAGGTGGCTATAACTATAAGTATAAGTAGGTATATAAAAGTCAATTAAAATTTACAAATACAGCTTTTTGAATATAGACCATTGCAAACATTTTTTTAATTTGTTTAACCCTTTATAGTGGCAATGTGCCCTACTTTAGTATATTACTCCGTCTGGTGCCAGACAATTTTACTCAAGGGCAGATTGTAGACTTGCCACAAGTCGACCTCGAACGAAACGTCGGCTCACGCTCGCTGCTTGCGTTTCGTTCGAGGTCGACTTGTGGCAAGTCTAGGCAGAATGCTGCCACTCAATGAGTTAATATATTCTCAGAACAGTTACCATCAAATTAAATCTATTGTGCTGGCAAAATTGCCTTGGAGGGGGCCTTGATTTGTTGAGTCTTTTTTTTTTGGGGGGGGGGGGAGTGTTGTAAAACACAGAATAGCAACTGGTTTCAGAACAGGAAGAATTGTTGTAATAGAGGCAATATAATTCTAAGACAAATCATCCAAAGGAAGCAATCATTCTAGCTCTTATAGTGTATGTTGCAACAAGGATGGATTTACACGGGGGGGGGGGAAGGGGTTGGAGGGGGATGCACCCCCTAGCCCTGGCCAGGGGGGTGCTATTTTTCATGATAATTAAAGCAAAAAATTATTAGAGGCAAAATGAGATGCAGTAATTTGAGTAATAACATGATGAGTGAGCTGTGAACAACAATTACAATTCAAATACAGTAGTAAAGCAAGACTTTGCAGTAGTGAAGCAAGTTGATGGGCAGGTGGCACACATGACCAACACGACTCGGCACCAGAGCTGGCAGAGCACCCCCCCCCCACCAGATCATGCTGGGGATATCCCTGTCAGTTGCAAAATGTATTTTCTTCATAGCCAGGCATTCACATGAATGAAGATTAGAATTGCATCATGTTA
>CACRXK020012938.1:0-14541 GCA_902702795.2 Paramuricea clavata
AGGGCATTTTGAAAGTGATTGCTTTTGCTAGTAGAGCACTAACAGTAGTTGAACAGCGGTACTGTCAGACAGAACGAGAAGCGTTGGCATGTGTGTGGGCATGCGAGAAATTTCATTTATATTTAGTTGGTTGTCAGTTTACCTTGTATACAGATCATCAAGCGTTAGAAATCCTTTACTCAGCAAAGGCCAAACAATCTGCTCGAATATAGAGATGGGCATTGCGCCTCCAGCAGTATAACTACACGGTCAAGTATCGTCCAGGCACAGGGAATCCGGCAGATTTCCTTTCGCGGGCACCAATTAACGAGCCCTCGGGACAGTCTATTGCCGAAGAATATATTAACTTTATAACAGAGCAAGCCATTCCCAGAACAATTACCTTGTCAGAGGTGCAAGAAGTGACAAAGAACGATAAAGAACTGCAGTCAATTGGACGAGCACTTCAGTTTGGCAACTGGAAAGACAAATCCATATCAGCTTATTTTGCATTACGGCATGAAATAACATTAGTAAGGGGTGTACTGTTGAGAGGACACCGACTGATTATACCAATATCACTTCGAAATAGAACTCTATCCCTGGCACACAGGGGACACTTGGGAATTGTCAAGACCGAACAAAATTTGAGAACCAAGGTATGGTGGCCTAGATTAGATAAAGAAGCAGAGCAACATGTAAAGGAGTGTTTGACGTGCCAAATATCTGGTAATCCTGAACCCCCTCCACCTCTAGCAGTTGTCCCACCTCCAATGGCACCATGGTCATGTATTCATGTTGATTTCTATGGACCAGCACCTACAGGAGAGCATCAATTTGTGATGTTAGATGAAACAACCGGATTCCCAGAAGTTGAGATAATGAATAAAACCACAGCTTTTCATACAATACGAGCGTTTGAAAAAGTGTTTGCCCGACACGGACTGCCAGACACAATTAAGAGCGATAATGGGTCGCCGTTCGCAGGAAATTAAGGACTATCTGACAACACAAGGCATCCACCATCACCGTGTAACACCTTTATGGCCCCAGGCCAATGGAAAAGTGGAAGGCTTCATGAAACCTATGGGTAAAGCTATTCAAGCGGCTTGGGCAGAGGGTCGAGATTGGCAAAGAGAACTATTCGCATTTTTGATGAATTATCGTACTACGCCCCACCTATCTACAGGTGTGGCGCCAGCCGAGATGCTTTACAAACGAGTAATTCGATCTACCGTTCCGTCTTTCTCTCAGGCACCTGCCAATACAGCTGCAAAAAGGGTTTTGAAAGGAAAGGCTAAGTCAAAACAATATGTAGATGCCAGAAGACGTACACGAAAGTCATCGATAAAGGAAGGAGATACAGTGTTGGTGAAACAGAAAAAGAAGAACAAGTATACAACCATGTTTCGTCCTCAACCATACAAAGTTATCAATGTGCGATATTCCAGAGTAACTGCGCAAAGGAGTGATCATGTGATTACAAGAAACGTTTCGCATTTTAAGAAATTTAGTGGAGCGTATAGAGAAACTGTTCCAAATCCTGAGTCAGAAGATGATATTACCATTGCGGCCCCACAAGCAGGACAGGACAATGATCAAGACATAATTGAAGATAGGTATCCTTTAAGAGCAAACAGAGGCGTACCGCCAGATTTTTATGGACGGTAAATAACTCTGATAGTTATTTGTATACTTAGTTGTGTTATCAATTGTAGCAGGGACTACAGGTTTTAGTTCACATTACCAGATTCACTTAGAACTATTTGTTGTGAGAGAAAGAGGGAGATGTTATGTTGGTGTTACATGAAGTATAGAACGTTGCATCAGGGGGTCGGGGGATTTTAGAAGAGAGCACATGTGTGTAGGTTTTATGTTTTAGGTACGTTGAAATAAATAACGATTTTGAAGATATAGCACTTCATTCCTCATATTCTCTTCAGAAAAACTCCCATGCATGATCCATCCAATCATGCTGGTCTCCCCCCCCCCCCCCCCCCCCATCGTCCAAATCCCTACATTTTGTATTTCAGCTTCCTTGGCATTTCCATACTCCTGTCCTTATATTCCTGATCTTTTGGTATTTTGAAATATACAGTAATATTTGCCATCAAATTGCTCTGACTCCAGGGAAAATATGGCCCGCAAAATTCGGTCTTAAACGTGATCACATTTTGTAATTCTAGGTAAAATATGCCCAAAATAACGGAGTGTCAGCAGATGATTCGTCATTCTTGATCGGCATTATGTCCTTGGGCTCAACATTTGGCAGATTATTCTTTGGCCCGCTTTCTGATCATCCTAAAGTGAACAGATTGTATGTATATCAACTTTCAATTCTCTGCATGGGTATTAGCAACACTCTATTGCCGTTGATGAAAACACATGGCACTATCGTGTGTTATTGCTTGGTATGGGGTACATTTGAAGGGTGTTATGTCGCGTTATGTGCTGTATTAACTGCTGATATTGTTGGACGAGACAAGCTATCATCTGGAGTGGGCGTGTTGTTTGGACTCAAATCTGTTCCATTAACAGGAGGACCAGCGCTAGCAGGTGACTGACATAACTTCCATTTCTTGGAAGGGGGTTCGACTCCATCGACAGAAATCATCACAACCACTTTTATACTAATTCCAACACTTCAGGAAACAAGGTTGCGCCGAGAAGAATTCGAACTCACATCTTCCTGCTTCTAAGCCACCGCTGTACGTATCTATGCATAAAACCCGAAGTTGCGAGTTCGAATTTTTCGTTGTATGAGAAATAATATGAATATAGTTGTCCATATATCCCGTTTAGGCAAGTTTAATACTTGCTTCTGACCAACATATTTTCACAATTACAGGCCTGGGTAATTTAATAAACCTAAAAATTTAAAAATGATGTTTCCTTTGTTGAAACAAATTGAAATTTCTTTTCGGAAGCAAAAATTGTTTTGTAGTTTGCCCAATATATTAAAATGTAGTATGCATATTTTACAGGTTTTATCTACGATGTATCGAAATCGTACGACGTGGCATTTTACATAGCTGGAGCAGTGTGTACAGTATGTTGTTGCATCATGTTTCTGATTCCACTTTACATGCCTGAAGCTGGAGAAGAGGTAGTCGATTTTGTGAAACCCGATGACATTGAGAAGAAGGCATTGGAAGGAAATGGCTCCGTCCACAATGGAAAGTTAGGGAATGGACGAAGTGATGATTCTGCTTATGTTAGTGGCCAACATTCAGCCATTGTTCTTCGCCCTAGACCTCAAAGTTCTTACCTCTCACCTTACAGAGATCAAAATTTGGTCGTGAGTCCGTCAACGCTATCAATCCGTCATTCGTTAAGTCGGTCAACAGCATCTCTAGCCCATAGATATCTTGAACCAATTGCAAAGAAAGCCAAGAGTTCAGAATTTGGTAGTATGGTATCAATACCAATAATCCCGAACTCAGGAGCTTATCGGTCTTTACAGCAGATTCCTGTCACTACAGCGAGTATTGATCTACATCATACAAACCACGACACAAGTACATCCAGCGTGAATAATGCACCACAAGAACACAGGGTGCCACCAATGGAGATACCAAGCATTGTCATTGGCGATGATTTGCAAGATGAGAATTTCCATAGCTCCACCGAAAATATCAATGAAAACGTTAATTTAATATCTAAATTGCCAGGCAAAGAGACCGATCTTTAGTCAATCAAACATACACAGACAGTGAGCTAGTTGAAGCGACGATCCACTTGTTTGCCACTTGTTTCTGTGTTATTCCAACAATCGAACACAGTGTACGACTCTATGTTTTTGGGAACATTAAGAACTAAATAAATATTTAGACACAATCGTTGCAATAAAATTTAGCTGGATGACAAACGTTAAAAATAAAACTAACAGCGATAATAACATTTGAATTCTGGGGCTGGGCGTACGACGGACGTCATTTAGCTGAAACAGTGCATAACACTTCCACCTATTTTCAGTGTTAGTGAATTTTATGAAACATTTTAGCTCAGCTCAAATGTTCTATTTGGCCAATTCCACTGGATATAAAGCCAAATGCCCTCCCTATAACATGCCCTATGGTACATAGACTCATAGTATATTTAATTGTCTAATGTCATTCAGTCGGTAGCTGGCCAAACTAGCTGATCTCAAAATTAGGACCAGATAGTGCATCTGCTGTGCATAACGGAAGCCAATGGAAGTCATGTTGCACCGTAAATTAGATACTATCGTGTTCGCATACCGGGTGTTCCAAAAAATGCCTCATATTTTGTAGTATTTCTTTAAAAATTTGTGAAGGTATTAAAGTTAGTTTTATAAAAATTTCAGGTTTTATACTAGATGCATGGGATAACTCATCTTCATGTCAATCACCTTGATATTTGAGTGGTTAAAATAATCAACCGCGTTTACATTCTACAATCACTTAAGGTGGCGACATCAATTTTCCAACTTGTCTATATAAACTGTTCTAAATTAAGGAAGTTAATAATTATGTTAAAAGTATTTCAATACATTCGTAGACTGGATTTAACCTATAAGGCTATATAACTTCTCTAAAACTTGATTTGTCATCCCTATCATTAAAATTATTTATGTTAACTTCGCGGTGTTTTGTTTATGGCATATACCCTAGCAGGGAGGACAAATGTATAAAATGTGTTGTTTTTACATCTATTTTGTCCTAAAACAACAAATTCAGGGCATTTTCTTCGTCCAGCTTCCTGCTTCATTTCAGCGGTTGAACACAAATCATCACAATCAGTTGATCACTATCAGCATCAGATAACTGAGATAAGTGAAATCTTCAAATACCTCTTCAAGACTGGAGAGAAACTTCAGTCATTAATAATTTATAGATTTTATTTACATGTTTCGTTGTTTATTTCGATATATTTCATTTTGTTTAATAAAGCATGCGACCAACTTGAATTACTTGATGTCATATATATTGACGTCATTTGCATATAATGAGATTGATAATAATTGTAACGAAATTATTGAAGGATCAGAATCTTTATCAGAATGATTAATGCTGTACGATAAATATATACACGCTGCTTGTTCCAAGTGATTTCACTAAAACAAGCAAATAAATAAAATGTTCACTGATGCCCCATCATTCATCGCCAAGTTAGTTGCTTCGCTTTTTAAAGAAAATGAAATATCTGGACAGCGAAACATGGAAATACAAACGTATATAAAACAATTTACTCTACAGTTTTAAGACTCAGGTTTAAGAGTTCCTTCGTGTATGATAATAAACCGTTTCGTGTCATATGCACTTAAAGTATTGTCAAAAAGCCTTAAAGTATATATTGCAATACTTTAACCCTGATTTCCATAATTTTAACAAGTTGGAAAACTGTCGTCATGCACCTTAGGGACCGGTCATTATTTATGGTGAGGGGGTGGCACCGAAGAGAAATGTTTTTCGTGGCAAAAATTTTGCTGGCCCAACCATTAAAAAATCAAAAAATTGATTACCAACCTCAAGTATCATTTAAAAAATAAATACCCACCCCTGGCCAAAAACGTTACAAAAAGATGTCATTCAGTTGTCACACATGACACAAGTCCTTTACCACTTCTGTGATACGTTTGATACAGGCCTTAAAATATCGGTCGGTCACGGACATTGTCCGACCCATTCGTGAAATTGTCCGACGTAGAAAGGAAACCACCGGACATTCTGTCCGACCAAAGTGAAACTGAGGTTTATTGTTTGTCCGACCCGAGTGTATTGGTGTCCGACCGAACTGTAGCTTTGTCCGACGTAAATCAAAATGTACCCTAGCCCAGGACTAGAGGCTTGTATGTTAAATGGAAAATCAGAGTACTTTTGTATAAAAGGTCAACTGGAAATGTTGTTTTAACGTAGTCGAGCGCGGAGCGGCGAGCGAAATGGCGATGTGCTTAAGTTGTCGAAGTCTTTTTTAATACTGCTGTTCTGGAAAGCAAGTTAATTTTGGCTTGGAAATAAGTATGAAAGGAACAAAATATTTAATATCTTTACAACATTTACCGTTTATTCATTTGTGTCATTCAGACTTATTTCCGAGTCAAAACTGAACTGAAGGTCATCGGACATATGTCCGACCCAAATTCAACGTCACCGGACATTTTGCCAGACGGCCCTGTAAAAGATATTTTAAGGCCTGTAAACGTTCGGCTTGTGAATGTTTGATAGTTTGACAACGTTCGGCTTGTGAAATTTACTGACTTTTCTGCAGTCTAAAGTTTCATGTTGTCTGTACATTTACTTTCTTTGGAGACACCATTTGTCTCCCAACGAATCGGAAAATGATGAAGATATAGATTGATTCACATATTGTATTGACATATGACTGTTGACATTGAAGTTTTCAGTCTTCAATATTTGAGTGAGTCATGCTTTGGAAATGACAATAAATTTTTATTACCCAACCTTTGAGTTGTTTCGTTTTTCATTTACCCAACCCTTTACTTACTCAAAATTTTGTTTACCCAACCCCTTTCTCTTCGGTGCCACCCCCCGCCATAAATAATGACCGGTCCCTTATGCGATTCTAAAAGGCAAACGGTTGATTATTTTGATTTGTAAAATATTAATAGAATTGACATGACAATTATTCTATCCAGTACAAAAATCTGAATCTTCTATTAAAGCTAACGAAGTAATACTAATACAGGTAGCTCTTTCCAATATGCATGGTCACCTCAAGTCACATTATCCATGCAGTTAAATTAAACTGATTCCAGAATCCAGAGCCAATAAAATGCTCTATCCCACTCCTAGTGTCGAGGTCAGTGTAGGTCGTACGTTCGAACTACGTGTTCACATCTTTCGTACTTCATCATAAAACTAATTTAACGCAAGTGTTCGTTTCGATTCAGTTTTGCACATGCACCTATGGTCTCAAAACGCGGCCTATTGACATAATTGATTCATAAAGAAAGCAGAGTAGTGAGGTGCCGGATTAAGAGGCAGGGAAAATTTCCTTGTTCAGGTTTAATAAGTTGATGATGTTGTTTATATTTTAAGGCCATGAATATTGAATAGCATGGCGGCAATGCTGCTGACAAAAACTTTGTGTCGTTGATATTAAAGTTCTAGTTTACGACTCTGGTTTGTTGGTTTTTTTTTGTGTTGATAAAGCAAATATATGTAATTAAGGGTGGGTAGTAGCGAAGTAGTTGTATAGTTCGCTACTGTAGCGAACGTCTACAATTTTCAAGTACCCAGTAGTTTTTGACTACTTTTTTAAAACTGTAGCTGTAGTTATAGCGAACTACATTTTGCCAAAAGTAGCCAAGTACAGGTAGTTGACTACTTTTCAAACAGCGAATCGCTATTCGCTACTTTTTAAAATTGTTAGCAACTTGATAGAATAGCATGATATTGAGACACGGTTTGCTTAAAATCAATCCTCAATAGTCAATTTGCACTCCTGAACACCGTAGTGCTTATAAAAATGTTGTTTTGTGTTTACTATTGCTACTCGTAAGTCGATTTGTTATAGGTTACATTACAGCCTGAGTTAGTAGGTGCTCCAAATACAGTAAAACTAAAAAATATAGCGTAGCGAAATAGCGAAATAGTTCGCTACATTTTTTAAGCAGTAGCTGCATGTAGTCAGTAGCGATCTACCTTTGTTCAAAAATAGCAGAAGTTGTAGCTGACTACATATTTTTGAAGTAGCTGTAGTTATAGCGAACTACAAAAATTTTGTAGTCAACCCACCCTTGTATGTAATTCGGGATCGTACCCTGGGCACAAATTCCACGATGCGCAAGAAGTCATGTATCCCCGACAGCACTTGCATCAGTATTCTAGCTTATATATAGGTCGTACAATGGAATTATATGGCGTTTCTCTAACTTGCTTGGGGCAGTTCCACAGATATAATTACGTGCCACAACTATAACTGAATAATCTAAACCCAACCTTTAATCTGTACATAAAATATTATTTTTCTCTACTCGTATTATCAACAATATAAATCACACCCATGGAACCGCATACAACTTCAAAATTACAAAAAAACTATAACATGTGTATCTCGCTTCCGTTTTCCTAGAATAATATATAGTCCCAATTCCTCACTTCCAGTCACGGAATTTGCATTAAATAGTTTTATGAACAGCTGTTCGAGACTGCGCGCAGTCTACAGGGTGTATCAACAAAAGCGCAATCCTCGACTGAAATGTAAATTGCTAAACAAATAATAGACGAAAACGTTAAAGTTTACATTCATTTTAAAGCGTAGCCATTCAGCTTTCTAACAGTGGGTTGTTTCTTAAATTTGACTCATTGGTTCGCGGGTAATAATACTTTACGTTATTGCGATTGGAGATTAAAAAAATTGAGATGGAATAACAAATCATGAAAATAACTGATTTTTTTCATTAAAACAAAAAAATGTTGCGTTTTATTAAATGGATTGTAACAATAAGTATAATTACGGCTTTTCTTCCACTATTTTTAACTCAGTTTGAAATTAACTTCAAATGCGATATAATTTTGGCTTGGACCATCTAAGCTGACTGACATCAACTTGCTATAATTTCTGTTTACATTACATCGCAATTCGATGACACTCTGGCTCAGACACCAAAATGTTTTGACGATTTTTAGCATTCGTTTAGGATTTTCAAACAACCTGGTCTCTTTTAAAATACTTTTAATTTGTTTTTACGTGGTTTTCCAGATGTAGTGACGACAACATTAAAGTTTAAAGAAGAAAATTCTAACATTTAAACCGACTAAACAATAACATAGTAAACTTGCATAATTAAACAGCAACTAAAAATGATAGGTTTTACTAAATCTTTTCCTGTGCAATTATTACTAGCATTGGAGACAAGGATAATAGTTTGTTTGAAATAGAAAAGAACAGGCTTTGAAGTAAGCCTAAAAGCGTTTAACTAGAAATAGTATTTCGAAAGTTATTAAGCACAAAAGATGAATTGCATTTATTTTGATACACCCTGTAGTTCAATATTCCTGTGGGAGCAGGGCCGTAAGGTGGGTTTTGGGGGGGGGGCACCCCCAATATTGTAATATTGCAGTTTCGTCGGGCAATTTCAACAATTTTAACGACACGCTCGTCGGGCAAAAAATTAAATATGTAATTGAGCAAAAATTTTACATAATTCTAGTATTGAAAAGTAATAGTTGGGGGGAATTTTGATAAATTTACAAAAATATTACTGAAAAATTGTATAAATTACGGTGCATTAGTTCAAAAGTTAGTGAAAAATAGTATGTCCGAAAATTGTTTCCTTCTCCCCCCTCCCTCAATTAACCCCCGCCCCCTCGCCAACGATTTTTGGAAAAGAAATATTAATTAGCGACTGAAATGTCCGTCGGGTACAACCTCGGCCACGCCCTTTTAGTCGGGCAAAACAAGCTCACACACCCCCTTGGGTGGTCACAATATATGATGATATACTATGTAATATGTCTAGTGAAAGGTAACCGGAAATTGTGGTGTTATATACATAACGCCAGGCACCATGCGTAAGAAGACACAGAGAACAAAGATTATTATTGATGATGCAACTGTATAATATTCATATCACTTGAACGTTCAACGCATTCGATCGCATACCGGGTTTCCAGCGATATTCAATTAATTTTTATCAAATATACCAGGAATTGCGTTGATATATCTTGGAACAATTGTAAGGTACGACTATTAAGTTTGTATAATACCACAAATATCTTTATTGAACTAGGAATTGTTTACACTAGCTTTTTTCAAGCATGCAGTTCGTATAACTGTCTATATCGTCTAATTTCTCTTTCGACACACTTAATAAAATCTAATTTCTAATTGTAAAAATTGTTAACATTTAATTAAAAACTAAAAGTCTCAAAGAATGACATATTAAAAATATATATTTCGCTGACTCTCAGGCAATCTCGGGCTTTCTCAGCCTCTTCGATTCAGTTTGACGCCATATTGAAAAATAAGTTAGTACTGATAGTAGTATGGCGTCAAACTGAAGAGGCTGAGAATCAGCGAAATGTATTTTTTAATTTGCCACATTTTGGGTCTTTTAGTTTTTTATTAGATTTTAACAATTTTTACAATTAGAAATTAGGTTTTATTAAGTGTGTCGAGAAATTTAAAATTAGACGACATGTCATATATACCAGCTGCTTGAAATGATCGAACTCTCTCCTTGCTTCGTCTTCGGCACTAGATTTGTTGAGAAAAGTTTACACTTTACACCAATATATAGTTGTATGAGCTGACAGGCGTCTTGTTCATATTGGCAGCTCCAATTTGAATTTCTTCTTGGATCAGCGTGGATCCATTACATTAATTACTTCAGGAGTAAACCGGCTCGATTATTACTCTTTATTACTAGACAATTTGGCGTAGTATATTATGCAATGCAAATTATTTGTTGTCCCTCTCATTTTTCTGAGTTAGGCAGATGTTTGAGCTTCCTCGTTGGAAATCATCTTTTCATACGAAAGTAAAAATGACGTCATTTTGAAAGGACTTTGCGAAAGTCTAGTTAGCATACATGTTATTTACCGGCTAGGAATTCAAGTCTGGATAATAATGTTTTTTAGGTCTCAAAACGTAGAATACAACCTTTTGATAATCACGTCACGAGTACTTTCTTCACTGTGAGCCTCGCTCTTTACTTTTGACTCATCTTCGAAGGCCATCCGCTCAGCGACGAAGTTCCTTAAAGTGGGGTATACATAAAGTGCGAGCCAGCGAGCCATGCCGATGTTGCGAGCCACCACAGATCGGTGCGAGCCACGCGATGTGTGCGAGCCATGTGCAATAAATAAATATAAGAAATTGGTCTTGACCAAATGGTACTGAGTACATCTTATCTCCAGGACACAATAAGCAACTTGCGTGTTAGACTAATCAGTTTTGATCTACAATTCTAGACAAATAACATGCGGACGCTGATTAAAAATGGCTGGAATTTAAAGCAATCAATTAATTATACGCATATTCAGCCGTATTCCCCGCTCCCCGTCACAAATAATTACACGACTAGTCAGTCGTATTCCCCGCTCCCCCGTTACAATGTTGTTGCTACAGATACCGCAATACGGCAATAGTTGCCATAATGACTGAAGTGATCAACATTGTTTCAGGGGAGGGGGGACCGACCTTACGAAGTATATATGAAAATGTTTAAAAAAATAATTTATTTGCCATGTTTGTCCGAGTAAATTTGTCTATGATTGTAAGTAAAAAAGTAACTTCCCGTAAAGAACTTGTTAAAACTGGTGAAAATGCAAAGTTTGGTTAGTGCGAATTGTTGTAGAATACGGAAGGTGTAGCCTTGCGGGGTTTGCATGCATGATTGTTTTGTATATGTTACAATATTGTATTTGCCGAAAATGCTAACAACTTCCGCACGTAATACAAACATATGCAAGGCTTGCAAACTTTGCAGGACTGTGTTTACCAGGGTTTGCAACATTTTGCGGCCGAATTTTGCGATTTTGCTAATTTCATTATGTTCTTTTTAGCTGTGGTATTTGATTCCCTTCTCTTTCCTTGGGTTTTAATTTGGTTTATTAACATGCAGGTTGTCCATTAGATCTTAAAACACCTTCAGATAATTTGTAATTGAGTTATTTGAGTTATAAAATTCCTGTAATTGAAATTGGTTGATTATGTTTATATTTCGTTTCTGAATTTTGTCTATTATTTTACTCATTACATTTCACTCGTTAACCATTTTAAATAATGGCTCGCACCTTGGCTCGCGTGGCTTGCACTCTGGCGCATGGCTCGCAAGGCTCGCATGGCTCGCACCCTGGCTCGCATGGCTCGCACTCTGGCTCGCACCTTGGCTCGCACAATATTGAAACTCCTTAAAGTGCCTATGACACGAAATTTCACCCCAATGGTTTATGGTTGCATTGTAAAGATCACTTAAAATGACTTAATAATTTATTTTATAGAATTTTGGTAACTTGCTTCCTTTGCAAGATATTCAACTTTGTTTCATATGCAAATATCACCGGTGTGACATCACATCACATAATGAGTTTCAGAAAGGTATAGTTTTCTTGACGAATACGTATCTAAAAAACTTAAAAATTGCCCTTGTATATGTATTAATTTCATAAATAGTCTAGGACCTGTATATGAGTTTGTATGCATTTCATTTAGCACAGGTAATCTCAACTGTTTTAGGGTAAAATGACCATGGCGGTCAACATGGCATATGTGCCAAAAGCTGAATCCGGGACGAAAGTCCTGAAAATGACCCTGCCCTGAAACGGCAGTGTCGACATAGCTCTAACTTCAGAAAACAAAAAGCGATAGTCTTTCTGAAGTGCTTATAGTGTTTGGAAGGGTTGCTTTTAGGGGTGGTCATTGGAAGAAAAATTTGTCCAAGTATAATATTTTACAAGAAAATGACCATGCACCACCCCAGGTAAATTGCTGATTAGGCATTAAATAACTAATATGCCTGGCAGAAATTAAATATTCTTATTTCCTAAAAAAAATTATCATGGGGTTAAAAACTATGCTTAATTTAATGTAAATATTGTTGATTTCATAAGGATTGTCATTGTTTTCTTTAAATATAATAAATTTTATTTCACTTACCCCCCACGAAAACGCGATTTCAGCCATATTTTGCCGTCTTGTTTGCTTTTTATCGCCGAATCACGCAAATATCATCCAGTTATTGTACTTTTACATAATCATAAATGGCTGAAGATGATTTCAAAGAAGGTTTCATCCACTTTTGAAACAGTGCAGTGTATTTTATCTTCGATAATGTGTCATTCGATATCTCGTCAAATTGCCGCCATTTTAATGGCTCGCCGCTTCTCTGCCCGATAAATGCCACTTCTTCGTTTTCATATGTATTTAGATTACATTATCCAAGAGTACTTCATTGTAGAATAGTCCCAATCCAAAAATTGGAAGTATTATTTGTACTTGGGAGGAAAAAACCTCCCAGTACAATTGTCCTGTTAGAATTCAAAAGAAATAATTTAAAAGTCACGCGCAAGTTCGCGAAAACACCTCGTGGGTTACATAACAGGGGGGGGGTGTGAATATTTTCACGAAACGTTTGTTCGCCACCACAGCAACCTAACTAAATGTATTATATTTTTTGTATTTTTATAATTGATGATAAATATACGCAAATATTTATTGTTTTTATCAAAAATCACAAATATACAATAAATATAATGTACCCAACTTAGGTTGCTGTTAACCTGATGTTCAGGCCCTAATTTGAAATAGGGCCTGACACAAAACCTGTCTAGACCGTGGGACGCCCACATGTTATTTTTAGACACAACATGCAATATGATTGACAAGTGTTATAGATTTCGTTACACAAAAAAATTATATTCTCATGAACATGTCCGCAGAGTGTGCATTTTGCTTTATAATTACAGTAAACTTAAAAATTCAAGGTACTTTTATATAAATAAGATTCAGACAAAGATTTAATTAGTCAGTTCTGTGCACGGCTAGACTGCCAAGCTTTCTCAAGGTCTCAACTTGCTGGACGCGGATATTTAATAGGGATATACTTTATTAAAACGGGCTAACAACAGCAACAATGAAATTCTCAATCGTACCACGAAGAAGGCGATGTAGCTCAGAAAACAACGCCGGTAGGACCTGATATTAAAAATAAGACTTTTGCCGGCGAAGCCAGTTGGCAAAACATCTTGGCTGTCAACAACAAGCTTTCGAATACATGACTAGTTTGACTGTTCTTTCGGCGTCGTGTGTCCAAAATTCGTCCAAGATTTTGATAAAGCCCTTTCAAAATACTGTTTGTTTGATTTATTTTCTGCCATAAAGCATAAAAGAAAAAGAAATTCGAAGAAATCGATAATGGAATTTGTACGTGCGTTTGACCTTTATATTAATTGTCCCCTTGACCGAGCTATTTTTAAAACTGTTGTTTATGTAAACTTGCAACCAATCAAAATCCTTCATGATGCTGATCAACCAATCAGATTTCCCGTCCACCAGGTGGACGGGAATCTCACACTTTAGATAGGTTTTGTGTCAGGCCCTATTCTGTGATTAGGGCCTGAACTTCAGGTTAGGTTGCTGCAACCTCGTTCCCACGGTATTTGCTCTTGGGAAGCAAAGACCTTGGTGGACGCTGGTCACGTGACCCATAGAAAATTGATAGCCTCAGAGGGGGATGGAAAGGTCTCATATTACATGTTTCCACTTCCGCACTTCACACTTCGATTGCAAGGAGTGGCCGTGCTGTACAATAATCTTTGAGAATCATATATTCTTCAAAATTCTTGCTAAATTGGTTTCTGTTTGCCGTTTTAAATTATACAAACATGGTAAAATGCAGATGCTTGTACTAACAGACAAGTCAGCAAATCAAGCAACGAAAACGTATGACCGTATGGTTTGAAATATTTGCGTTTTTAATATTCTCTTGGGGTTCGGGCGCAATATTTTCATTTCATACGTACGTTTCTGTCCTGGCTCTGCCTCTGGTTCAGATATTTACAATATTCTTATAATATGCCATTGAATTGTTGTCATATAGAAAGGAAACGGTATAAATTTTGTAAAATAGAG
>CACRXK020012939.1:0-14539 GCA_902702795.2 Paramuricea clavata
CAATATGATTTAGTAAATTTTAAAAAAATTGCACCAAGTTTCAATGAAAAATTGAAAATAACGGCAATTAAAAATAGTATAACGTTTTAGTTTTTAATAACTTTAAAAAAGGTACAACCTGGAAAAATATATCTCAGGGAAAATCTGACCGTAGCATATGCTACGGTTGCAACGGTCTGAATCCGCCCCTGAAATATGTAAATAACATATCGAATTTTACACAGTTCATGCGTCTCGAATATATTACCATATATTTAACACTCCAATATATTATATTGTAGTTTACATGTATACTAACAGAGTTTAGAATTACAACAGCTGAGCCTGCTTCCTGGGATAACGTATCATAAAATTTAATATATGGTTAGATGTTTCAAATCCATGTATTGTATACCTTACTTGTATTAAAATTCGCGTCGTATACTCATTTTCGTTCAGCTTTAAATTCGCGCATTCCAATTTCGCGAAACTTGTTCGCGCAGCTTTAAATTCGCGCAAGTAATTTTCCGTGTTGGTTCCTTTTGGTTTGTTTAATAGAACTATAACAACAAATACTTCAATATTTGTCAAAACAAAATTCATGATAACAGTAAAGCGTAGGCTATAAAGTTCAAACTTCAAAATGTATGGTTTTCATTTGCCTAATACAATAACAATAACTAATTTTTATTAGCATCCCATATATTATAGGTTCGTATATGCATGGTATTGCCCTATATTATTTACTAACAACGAGTGAATATTACACCGCAAAGCTTTTCGCGCGGATTATATTTCCCGCAGTACTAAAATTTGCGTACCCATGCAGCTCCGCGCGAATTCCTGCAGAACTGCTCGAATTTTAGTACAACAAGACGCCTGCTCAGGCGTTCACACTGGCCTGAAAATAACGAGATACGTGTTATGGTGCAAAAGGCAAGAATACAAATCTTAAACCGCAAGCAAATTTTATGGACTTTTTTTTAAAAAATAAAAGACCTTTTCGGGAGACGTTAATGGTGCAAGTCAATAACTAGGAGTTACTATCGCAAGGAAAGTGCTGCCTTTTTGGCGTATGAACTGAATGCAATTATGCAAAAATTTATACTTCTACACAATTCTTGGTTATATCCCCAATGTTTCCTTCTCGTTCATCATTTAAGCCCGTTCACAAACTCATTCTTAAATTGTGTGCACGGAATACGAGTAAATAGCCAACATGAAAATGAAGCCATTGGGTCAAAAGTGGATATTAAGGTCTATTACCTATTAGCTGCCAATGCACACTACTTTAGTATTAACTCTGGCTAACGCCAGACCAATTTACACTGTAACGCCAGACGATTTTACTTGTTAGTGGCAGAGTACTGTCAGTAAATGGGTTAACAAACACATCTGCCAATGTCTCTTATTAACCCATTAACAGGCAATGCACCCTGCTTTAGTATTCTTTAGTGACTCTTCAGAATTTGCTCAGAGTCAATGTGAGTAAAATACATCTTGTATTCAAGCGCTTTCATATACAAAGTTTCGTTTGAATACGGCACAGAGTAGGAATATTTATTTAGAATTTTTCAGAATATCGGGTTTTTACTCGCACGCACGTTTATAGCTCGATCAATGCACGTGCAAATCATGCCGACCTACAGAATCGATTTCCGGTTTTCCTAAACAGCGCGTTGTTTTGATGTGCGTTCCATGGGCCGCGCTAAAAATATAAATATTCTGTAAATACCGAAATAAAAGATGACAATCTCAAGACACAAGCTTGAAAATAACACTATAAATAGTGTTTTCGATTCTGGTTCCAATAATATCATTACGAAAAAGATATGTCCAAAGGGGCCGAAGTTATGTTCGGCAAAATGTATGGCTAGTACGTTTACATTGTTTGTTATATTATGAAATATGATACCATACTTGTATTAAAATTCGCGTCGAACTAATGTTATTGTATTAGGCAAATGAGTAGACTTGCCACATGCAAGTCGACCTCGAACGAAATGCGTTTCTTCGAGGTCGACTTGTGGCAAGTCTAGCAAATGAGAACCATACAATAATGGTTCTAGCTCTTGTTGGTATTTTGAACGCACGCTTTATCTCTAGTATAGCTACCACAAAGCTTTTCGCGCGGATTATATTTCGCGCAGTACTAAAATTTCCGCACCCAGCGGCCATAGCCTGTGAGAATTTACGGCTGTACACAGGCTAAGCGGCCAGCGCTACGCTAATTCTCTTAATTCTAGTACTGCGCGGATTTGAATACATGTATTTAAAGGTATATTGTCGACATTTGACTAAAACTATCGTAAGGAATTCGGAGAGTTTGTCCTTGTTTATATTCCAATATATTGTATAAATTCGCTGGGTACAAATTTATGAAATTTTGGGGTTTTCGAGTCGTTTAATTTAATACAAAAAGAAAAACATTAATTCAACAGGCAAGAAAGTCCAGAGTGCGATGCAAAAATTAACACAAGTACACAACGGATGTTATGAGTCCACGACGTAGCCTATATTTATAGTTGTTTATTAAAAAGTCAAACTGTCAAACCTTTAACTTGTCCTTGTTTAAATATCCTTCTATATATTGTATAAATTCGCTGGGTCTAAATTTTCGAGTCGTTACACAAAGAAAAACACATTAATTCAACACGCAAGAAAGTCCAGAGTACGACACAAGGTAAAATCCATAGGAAACCGGCACAATTCTTTGAAAATTCAACGAAACTGTGTAAAATATAGTTTGATCACTCTGTGAAAAGCCGCCATTGGAGTTCGGAATTGTGCGCGTGCGTACAAGTATATGGGCTAATAAACGAAAAATGCACCACAAGCATGGCATGAGTCGGCTATTACGTACATAAATACGGACTTATTACTATATTATGTAAATCATGGAACTGGGGGGATCGATGGCATTTTGGCTTAGTCGTTGCACCCTGAGCCTGCGATGAGCTAACGCAAACTCGATTTCTCGACTACGAAAAAAACACAGGAAAAGACAGAAAAAGAGGGATTTAAGACACTTGGCCTACAGGCCAGTGTAAAAAACATATACAAATAAACATTTTTCCTAATTGCCGCTGTTTCAAGAAGATCTACAAATAAACATTTTTAACATCATAATCTATATACAGTACAGAAAATATTTTTCCTGACTGCCATAAGTTGTCCTGCTGTTTCGGGATGATCTATATATGCTGCTGCTTAGCCAGATAAACATTTTCCCTAACTGTCGTTGGGCCGCTGTTTCAAGATGATGTACATTTGAAAACTTTCGAACTATTGTTATCTTAAGTTCTTTGTATGTTTGCATGGTGATAAAATATAATAGGTTTTGTTTGTGGAAACACCACGTAAATTTATTACTGCAAAGCTTTCGATCCGTAAGCCCGGATCTTCATCAGTGCTAATAATATGATAAGCCCGGATCTTCATCAGTGCTAATAATATGCTCATATTATTAGCACTGATGAAGATCCGGGCTTACGGATCGAAAGCTTTGCAGTAATAAATTTACGTTGTGTATCCACAAACAAAACTTATTATATTGTTATCTTACTTTTTCAAGATAATCTGTTGTTCGAAGTGGCACGTTGATGAATAAATTTTGTAACTTTTGTGCGTTTTTTTCTTATTTTGGTGTGAAAAACAGGCACTTTTCTACAAATTTTAAATCTAATTTCGATGCTCAGAATGCAAGAAATGGTACTTGCGGGCTTCAAATTTCAAAATTTTTCTTGGGGGGGGGGCATGCCGCCAAAACCCCCCTAGGTAGGGCGTGGCCTTCGGCCCCGCATGTTGATTTCATCCAAAATGCTACGGTCAGATTGAGACGCTGAATCCGCCCCTGAATAACGCTTTAGCCATATCTACTAACCTACATACTAGTGCGCACTGTGAAGTATAAAGGCGGCGATCTGCATGGAATAATAATATATGTTATTGTGCCAAGAAAGATTCCATGTTACTTCCACACGATATCAGGAAATTGAGACCAAAATATTATTACTGACTGGAAAGTTTGGAAATTGCGCTCCGGAGATTTCGAAAATTCAATAGTAAATATATAGAAAGCATCAACATTCGCGCGCCCGATATCTCCGCCGCGCGATACAAACTTTAAAAATATAAAATTATGTACAAATTATCTACTTCCCTCCTCGATAACACAACAATGAAACGTCGTTATAACTTTTAGTGAATTCTTAATATATTTATTTCAAAAACCCCAAATGAAAAGACACGACTGGACCAAATAGTCAATAGCGAACTTTTGCACGCTATTCCATGGTCGCCATTTTGATTTTTATTTCGTAAGAATTACGTAATTAAAATGACGTAATTTGTCATTTTGTGGCGTTCCAAAGGGCAAACCTAGAGTCGGTGGGCACCACAGGTGGCCCCACCGACTAATGATGCGAACCAACAGATCACGAATTGAACAAGTCACATATTATTAGCACTGATGAAGATCCGGGCTTACGGATCGAAAGCTTTGCAGTAATAAATTTACGTGGTGTTTCCACAAACAAAACTATTATATTTATTTATTGTAACTTAATTACTTACTGTCGATACAATGGAAGTGTTGATAAAATATTGCATGAATTCATTTCCTCAAGTTGATCAATTCATTTGATAGAAAATTGATCAACTTCCTGTTACTTTTAGATGAGCCAATTAGATTCCGTTTCAGAACCGATTGACCAATAGGAAACGCACAGGAAGTAAAAAGAAATTTGAATTCGTATGAATTGATCAAGTTGAGGAAATGATTCATGCAATATTTTATCAACACCAGTGCTCCACTTACAAGGATTTTTCCTTGCAGCAAGGAAATATTGGTCCTTGCAAGGAATTTACAAGGAAATAAAATTTACAAGGAAATGGCAAGGAAAAATACAAAAATTAAAGGAAATTGCAAGGATTTCTGTAACTTATACAGTGTACCAGTTACAAGTCTTAAATGATGCTCAATTTCTGGTAGGATCTATGATACATTTGCCTCAAATATGCCTGAATTTTCTTGATTTTTTACACCGTTGGGTGACAAGGAAATTTTGTGGGAAAAAAGGAATTTTGGAGATTGTAAAAGAATTTTTGAACAAGCGATTGTGGAAGCACTGATCAACACTTCTAGAGGTGTGCATCGGATCGGATTGGACGTTTATAATCCGACAATTGCCTAATGTTTAAAATCCGATCCGATCCGAAATTATCTAATCCGAATCCGATCCGAGTTTTCATAAAGAATTCCAATCCGATCCGAAGAATTCTTTAATAAAATAAATTTCTCATTCAAGTTGACATATTTAACCAAATAAATATAAAAGCAAGAAATACATGTCAAGAAGCTGACAAAGTGACGTCCAATTGAAGTATCAAACGAATAATGCAGCGACAACCGCGATAATGTTTTGATAAATGCATGGATAATTAATTCTTGCGATAATGCATGGATAATTAATTCATTTTATTTCGAATATCGAAGTCCGATCCGATCTGACTACGAAACAACTTTATCAATCCGATCCGATATGAATATTTTGGTTCCGAAATCCGAACGAATCCGATCGGATCGGATCGGATTTGCACACCTCTAAACACTTCCATTGCATCGACAGTAATTATTGCACAATAAAATCGTTAATATCATAAAATACCTTTCACTGAAGTTTTGTAATGTTGACAAAAATGCAGACTATTCTAAGATAATTAGTGCATAATACTATTACAGTAATCTCATTAAACCAATAGAAATTTTAAACTAATTTTATACCAACAATCTCAACACCAGGGGCTTATTCGTAGGTGAATGGTATAAATCGCCTGAGAATATTTGTGAAATAAATGGTCGGATTTAAGAAGTCTGCTTACAACTTGAGTTGTGTGCTTGATTTATACAGTAAGCTTGATTTATACTTGATTTATACACTACACAAAAATTGTGTAGTGTATAAAGGTGGAAACTAGGAGAACTAAAATGGATAATCATTCAGAAAAAACTGCGGGGGATATACTGATTCATGGACCCTGGATTTCTCTTCATGGACCCTGGATTTGCTTATTACTAATTTCAAGCCACGTTTTTCTATATACTATAGGATTGGTTCGCTATAAAGAGAACAATATTAGTCTTGCTATACACATGCATTCTTCATTCCAAGAAAAGATTAGATGTTAACTCCTAGTAATATTAAATAATTATTATTTTACACTTCCCAATGTTTGGCAGATTGACTAGATTTATAATGGATCAAATAGCTTTCCAAGATCTTCAACTATGAAGGATTTCTATTCAATATTGACAATCGCATACTCATGATACATGCGATAGTTGAAGAGACATATGTGGAACAGTGAAATATTATTATGTTCATGCTTAACTATATTGTCATTTGTTCTACAGCAACTAAAGAAGCCGCTTTCAATTACGCCTTGGTTACTGCTGGCATTGTTCACGTAATTGCAAAAAATTGTATGAAAGGAGACTTGCCGAGTTGTCATTGTAGTCGGGAAAAACGACCACAATTGTTCAGTGGAGGTTGGAGAGTTTTTGGAGATAACATTCAATATGCTTCAGACTTTTCCAAGAAGTTTCTGGATGATCCCAAAGTCCTGGAGAAATTGAATGGCAGCACTAACGCACAACGTGCTGAGAAACTTCTTATGGATGATCATAATAAAGAAGTAGGAAGACAGGTACAAAAGACAAAAATATATCATTTTCTTTACGTACAGCATCGTCATTCTCCGTGAAAGACAGTCCGTTCAGATCATTGGTTGAGATGAACGAGCAGCGCGGATATCTCGCACTGCCTAAATCCGGTTTCACTCCACTAGGCGGAATTTTTCGCGCGGAGCGGAATTTTTGTTTGTTTTTACTCGCTGGGGCATCTGTGCCCCGGACGAGTATAGGTTTCGGCTTGCATTTGTCACGGATCATGGATCTCCAATCGTCGATAGCCACAAAATAGAATATTAATGAGCTGCCTAATTTTCCCCCCAATTATCCATAAGACTCCTGCCAATTTTACCCAAATTATCCATAAATAACCCTGCATTTTGAGGAAAATTTGGGAAAATTGAACAATTTTACAACGAATTTCGCACGAAAACAGCAACCTTTGCAGTTCGCAAATTAAATCGCAAGTTTATACGTTTGGCTGCGCTGCTTTAATATATTTTGAGAAGAAAGCGACAACGTTTGATTCAGCGTAAGAAATTCTACTCACGGGATGTCAAATGTATTACTAAACAGCAGTATTCTAGCGATTTATGGCCTTTGAAAATCAAGCGAAATTGGCCAAATTGTATAAATGTTGACAAGTCACTCACACTACCTTTGTCCTTGTATTTGTAATGCCTCATGGCGCAATAACGATAAAAATATCACCGTTCGATTCAGGGTAAGAAATTGTACTAAACAATAGTATTCTAGCGATTTATGGTCTTTGTCTTTGAAAGACAAGCGAAATTGTATTGTTAACAAATCGCTCATACGGATGTCAAATGTATTACTAAACAACAGTAATCTACCGATTTATGGCTGTCTTTGAAAGCCAAGCGAAATTGTATTGTTGATAATTTTGGTATCATTGGTTTTCTCTTTTTCGGCCGTATAACAGTGGATCCGTCTTACTTCTCTCTTCATTTTGACAGTATTTTGAGCCCAAAAGCCCCCAAATTAGTTTATTTTGAACGTTTTAAAGCGCAGTGAGCAGCCTAGCGTACGGACCAATTAGTGGCGGCTATGTAGCGTACTAAATATAACTTTACTTGTAGGGCCTACCGCATTTTAGCACTGTGTTAAGCCTTTAAAATTGCGCTCGTATTCAACTTTTCCGCTTAGTAATGTGCGTATTTGTATGACTTGTATAGCCCCAGCGAGTTAACGCTCCGCAGAGCGTCTTGTTTCTAATTAGTTCCACTCGAGAAATCACAAGACAAAGAAAGATTCCGCTCCGCGCGCAAAATTCCGCCTAGTGGAAAACCAGCTTAACGCTATGATATCAATACACAACAGTTTCTCTTTGATATCTTTTCAGTATAAAGGCTGGTTACATGTTACTCAACCGTTTTGCTCAACCCAGACACTAGCCTGCGTACAGCCTGACTTCCCCCTTCCCCATCAAAAAGTCAGGCTGCACGCAAGCTATTCACATGCAGGCTTTATGTTTTATTACCCAAACATGCATGTGAGCCTGACTGGCCGATTTTGATTTAACCTCCAGAGCATGTATTTTATTTTATTTTAAAAAATACATTTCAAGCATGCGTTATTACATTAATTTTTTGTATCTGCGAAGCAGATATATTGGGCATGGTAGAAAACCCGGGTAGCGGATAACCGGATAATCGGATAACCGGATAATCGGATAACCGGATAATCGGATAACCGGATAATCGGATAGTATATAGAGATTTTTTCATGGGAAATACTTACGTGTGGTATTTACGCGCGCGTTAATTTGTTTTCGCAAATTAAACGAACGAGCGAGTGCAAAATTTGTTTACTTCATAGACGATACAGAGTTTATTTATATTACACAGCGAAAAATATAAAGGTTTATATGTTTCATAAAGCGAGACAATCAGATAAACAAAGTCGTGTCGTACAAAAATACATCGGAAAATACAAATTTTTCAGTATTAAACTATTAATGAACAGGAAAGGAAATATCAATTTATTATTATTATTTACAAATATTTTAAAACGGTAGCTCTTCAGAACACTTATGATCCGTCTTTCAAGAGGCCGTTTATTAAACTAATATTTACAAAGTTTAATAAAAATTACATCTAAAATATAATATAAATTATCACACAGTTAAAGTCTAAGAGAATATATACAAAATATTGTATGCACACATAAATATAACTAACAAACTGTTGTCGTTTTCTCTGAGAAATGTTTTGAATTGTCCCATCGTCATTTCTTTTGCCTTAATCTCATTTGGCAAATTATTCCAGCATTTTGCCCCTGAGTAGCTAATACTTTTTTTGAGGAAATTAGTCTTAGGTTTATCATACAGTTGAAAATTAATTCCGTTATTTCTAAGGTCATATTTTTCATTATTAGAGAATCTAAACAAATTACCCATATTTTCCGGTGCCTCCTGATTTTTAACATTAAACATGGATGTGAATCACCCGCTCTCCCTTCTTTCCTCAAGTGTTTGCCAATTAAAAGCTCTTTTAGCAATTCACTTGTACGTATTTCATATGATTTGCCAGTAATTTGCATCTTGTCGTGCAAGTAATTACTGCAATTTTCCAAAACTAGACTGCAATAATCAATAAAAAGGAAATATCAATAAAATAATGCATCTATTCGAAAAACTCAGTATCTATATAATAAAAAGATTTTTATTCTAATTTTAAGGTAAATATTCCATTCATGATTCTCATTGATTTAAGAACCGCGTTAGCCCCCTCAGATACGTCCAAAGGCTTCTGTTATCAATACTGATTACTGGGCCCTTTCTCGATATATGAGCAACCGAAAGTATTGCATATAAATAAACATACGTTCTTGGCGTTATGGTGGGGGTATTGTATAATTGCACGGGCTTGCTCATATATCGATTAGTTATTGTTACAGGTATTTTGTCTTGAATATTTAACTTAAGCCTTCAACCCGAGCATAGGCGTATAAAGAAGCGCCGAGCGCTATATACTATATGAAATACAATGTCAATGTGGAGGTCAATGTAGTAAACATGTAGTTCTATAAATAGCGCTGCAAAGCTTATAATTATTCAACCCTGGTCGAAATGTATAAGCTTTGCAGCGCTATTTATAGAACTACTGTACATTGTTGAAACAACATAAATTGAAAATATGCAGTGCTAGCGGTATGTGTTTATATATATTATAACGACTTGGCACGATGTTTATAGTTTTGTTTAAATAAATGTTCGCGTATTATTACATGTAATATCATTTTGGTAACCCGTCTCAATTCATAATGTTTGACAAATTTGCATTGATTCTGTCATTGCCCATTGCCATTGCCCAGTATAGTATATAGGTTTTATGTCAATCTGCACGATACATATTCGTTTTTGCAAGAGAATTCGAAATCATCCACATGTTGTACTTGACTTTGTTGAATTATTGTAAAAGATAAAACCGATATCGGTTTTAACAGAAAGCAAACATACACGTTCTGGGTTAGTTCATTATTTAATATACACAAGAAACAGTAGAGGGCCAACGATAAAGTGTTTATAAAGATACTTCTTCACTCACCAATATTAAACTGATTTTAGTGATAATTATTGGCATTGCAAAATTTATGAAGACAACAATAGGGTGACCCTATACAGACAATAGCTTTATAGCACCACTTGGTTTGACATACTGCTAAAAAGGAACTTTCAAAATCATTGACGAGGTAGTTTCCTGCTGTAATGCTTTCTCTACTCTTTCAGTTACCTGGCTTTATTACAGTTCGACCTTATTTATTACCTAAACTATTAAGGCTGTTTAAAATAATCTTTGTTTTAATATACACTTGTTATTTTTAGTCAATTAATAAGTGCTCAATCATGCCACCCCTTGCTACCCCTACTGAGTATAGCACGTGTTCATGACTCACATGACCACACCATACCAGGGTCTCTCCGACGCAGGGGGTGAGCGGAGGTGAGACACTTGGAACGAAGTTGATTGCCATATTCTTAAGATTTTTTTAGAAATAAGGCAATTTCTTTCACATTTCCTTCAATCATCCGAAATTTTCTTCAAATTTCCTTCAAATTCGAATTTCCTTATAACTTCCTTCAACTTGTTAAAATTTCAATCAAAAAGGAAATTTCCTTTTGTCAGCAAGGCAAGGGTTTCTGCATGCATGCATGTATTTTCTAGTTTAACATGAAATATTGCAAAATTGGCAACACTGAACGCAGGCTAGCGTTGCCATAACAACACGATAACTTTCTTATATTCTTTTTACAAAACGGTAAATGTAAGTTGAAAGTTTAGTACTTTTAACCATATACAATATTGAATTCAAATTTCCAAAATAGATACTGCAGTTATGTTATTTTGCATCTTGATAGCTTTATTTTAATCTTAAATTTAGTAACTGTTTTGATGTTTTGCAATGTTCATTTAATTATTACAGTAAACTACAACTGCCAATAAACTGTTTTTAAATAATGAAATATAAAAAGTTAAATTAATTGTAGGATATATAAATTCAGTTCCGTCTTTAAATTCTTCAGTTAGGAAACTTATAGCTTCGTTGAAAAGGACGACATTTTTATGCTAAGAGAAAATATTAAACATTCGAAGCAAACTTGTTGATTTCCCATGGTAAATCAATTTTTTTCATTTCTTCAAACAAAGTTGCTTCAAAACTCATTGCATATGAAACGATGCGAATTGGGATTACATGCACTGATCTCAACTATATAGGCACTGTAGATGTTTTAATTTCATTAATTTATTAATAGAATGCGCTGATCTTAAAAATAAGGCTTGATTCGGTTTTTTATTATAATTTTTAGACCATTAAGAAGGTGACTCAAGTTTACAACAATAGAATAGAATAGAATAGAAACTTTATTTCACGA
Source organism: Paramuricea clavata (assembly GCA_902702795.2). Lineage (NCBI taxonomy): Eukaryota > Metazoa > Cnidaria > Anthozoa > Malacalcyonacea > Plexauridae > Paramuricea > Paramuricea clavata. The sequence goes on from CACRXK020012939.1 coordinate 11,568, forward strand.
GGGAAAACGTGTTAACCGTAAAAGTTATCTAACATACGGCCCTTGCACTATTTTGATATTTACAGGCATAAAAAGTGTTAAGGATTACGACTATTTACATTTGAGAAAAAAATCATTAGTAGCTAATGAATACAATTACAATTTAGTAAATATTTACAATTTATACAAAATAAATCTTCGATATGGTTAAGCAGCAAGATGGCGAAGCAGCAAGTTGCTTACAATCGCTATCTAAGCAATTAAAAAGAATGGAAGCACTGTACAGAAATGTTCTGTCTTGCTAGAACCAAGTTCAACTGAGATCTGTATTCTTTCGTCCAAAATTATTTTGCACGCGTAATACAGTAAAATCACTCAATTTCGTCCCATGTTTCGACGAGCACTCAAATTTCGAAAAAAAAATCATTTTACCATGAACACGTTGGAACGATTTTTAAATCATACTTACTATAGCAATATCCACCAGAATACCCTGGATTACCCTGACATGTTCCATTTACACAGGGAAAATAAAGTGTCCATCATCAGACATGGGCTTGCATGAGACCAGTTATCACTAATCAGATATTTTCATGTACAGGACATAATTATGATGAGGGGAATTTTTGAGGCAAATTTCTGCCAATATTAAGAGTTAATTTAAAATCATTACATACAAAATATAATGATAATACAAGAATTAATGCCAAGAAATTCAGGAAAGCTGATATCTAATGATTCATTTTTATTTGTAAGCTATTATTTTAAATGCAAGACAAATTTCCTGAGTAAAGTGTTTACATGGATGGTAAAACAAGTCATTTCACCTGGGCAAGATTTTGTGTCTTTTTGCCAGAACTTGCCAAGGTGAGTTGCCAGGTTGTATCATATAAACTCACCTTGCCGGGTAACTTGCCTCCATTTAAACAGGCCCCTTATATAGACATTCTCATATGAACAACCCCTATAAACATGAGTACTGTGGTGAATATGATATTTGTGATGTTACTCTGAGTGTGTATCCACACCGGGCAAGCTTGAAAAATATGCCTTGCCACAGTGGGAATCGAGCCTACGACCTTTGGAATACTAGCTCAATGCTCTGCCAACAGCTGAGCTACGCGGTCAGGTCGGCTCGAGTATGTGATATTTTGGAACTGAGTCTAGTTCCTTCAACATCAATGTAATCTAATCATTATTTTTTTGTGTTGGTGTTGTGTACTCAGGTGAATATAATATTTGTGATGTTACTCGGAGTGTACAGGCAAACTTGAAAAAATGCCTCACCACGGTGGGAATCAAACCTACTAGCCCAATGTTTTGCCAACTGAGCTACGCGGTCAGGTCCTCCAAAGGTCGTAGGTTCAATTCCCACCCTTGCCAGGCATATTTTTGCCCAGTGTGGATACACACTCAGAGTAACATCATAAATATCAACCCCTATATTAATTTTAATGTACCGGCAATTAAACACTATGAACTATCGAGTTCACACTTGAATCAGCATATATCAATGGTCGACACGAAATCAGATTTGATTTAAACAGGAATACTGCACACTATTTGGTGTCGTTTTACATACTTTGAATACATGTGCATATACAGGCCTACAGCATGCTCGAATATCGTCTTGAATACTGTATACAGTTACAGTATGCACGTTCAAACCGCATGTTGTTTGTATAATTGAGACTTTAGCATTAACTGACAATACTGAGTCGGTATTTAGGCCTATTACCCGGCCATTTTTGTGTTTCGTTGAGAAAATATGTGCGAGCAATGAGAATTGCCGAGTCGAGACTTGAGATGTATAACCAACGACGGGAAATCGACAGGTTGTTGCAAAACACTAGGCTTTCTAATACACAAAATATGAACAAAAAATATTACCTTGCCGTATCTGACCACATTCAATGCCTTCAGAAGTAATTTGGCCAAGTAAAGATGCGTTTAGGTGTCCAAAATTAACATTTTCAACGACCATAATTTACACTATATTAAAGGGGCAATGTCACCGATTTTTGAGCAATTCCAACCCTCGCAAATTTTGCCCAAAACTGAAAAAGAATGAGTGTAAGCACAAAATAAAGCAATAACAGACACAAAAAACATGTACAGAAGTCTGGATGGGCAAGATTACGCCAGGATTGAGACGGATTGTAAATGGCATCTTGATTAATTGTTGGCAGACACTTTTTCAAGTTTTATTTAATTTTTATGAAAATGTCATTGTACATGATGCGTGGAGGTTCAAAGTTGTTTAATATGATTCATATATCATAACTTAATCCATTTACAATGTTTATTTTTAACTTTGTAGTTCAGTTTTTGAATAAAAGGCATTTTAGGTCAAAAATCGGTGACATTGCCCCTTTAAGCTCTTTGTTCCAAAGTCAAACCGCCGAAGGATCAAAGTTCAAATTGCTGCGTCTTTACCCAGAGTCCTCTTATTCCGTGCTACGTCATGTAATGTACACTATAGTGGATCGATACTATATGACAATGAAAGAAAGACTTGGAGCAAGTCTAGAGTCCTCTAAGCTCTGGCTTATCTGCTTGCGAGATAACTATTATGGTTTTACTTTTTATGAAAATGCTGAGATCCATGTGATTGCGATTCATACTACAATATGGAGTCTGAATAACAACAGAGACACCTGCATGATCAGTTGAAATTATTGCATGTGTGTATAAAAAATTATATAGAAACTATAACGATTAAAAATAGTAATATGCATGTGCATGCATGGTGCAATTTAATAATTTAATTCAAGCCATATTGCAAGAACAACTTCCTTATTTTGAGAATGATAATCTTACATTGACGAAATTAATCTGATTGCATCAATCAAGAAACTGTTAATTAATGTATACATTTTCAAGAGAAAACGTCTTATGAGTTATTATTATTATTATTATTATTATTATTATTATTATTATTATTATTATTATTATTAAATTGAAACCACATTGCAGCCAGAAGCTGAATTGCG
>CACRXK020012940.1:0-14538 GCA_902702795.2 Paramuricea clavata
AATATGAATTTTCTGTGTTGGTGTTGTGTACTCAGGTGAATAATATGTTTGCGATGTTACTCTGAGTGCATATCCACACCGGGCGAGCTTGAAAAATATGCCCGGCCGCGGTGGGATTCGAACCTACGACCTTTGGAATACCAGCCCAATGCTCTTCCAACCGAGCTACGCGGTCAGGACGGTTCGAGTAAGTGATATTTCGGAACAGTATCTAGTTCCTTCAATACCAATGTGTTCTAGTAATATGAATTTTTTCTGTGTTGGTGTTGTGCAGTCAGGTGAATAATATGTTTGCGATGTTACTCTGAGTGCATATCCACACCGGGCGAGCTTGAAAAATATGCCCGGCCACGGTGGGATTCGAACCTACGACCTTTGGAATACTAGCCCAATGCTCTTCCAGCTGAGCTACGCGGTCAGGACGGTTCGAGTAAGTGATATTTCGGAACAGTATCTAGTTCCTTCAATACCAATGTGTTCTAGTAATATGAATTTTTTCTGTGTTGGTGTTGTGTACTCAGGTGAATAATATGTTTACGATGTTACTCTGAATGCATATCCACACCGGGCAAGCTTGAAAAATATGCCCGGCCACGGTAGGATTCGAACCTACGACCTTTGGAATACTAGCACAATGCTCTTCCAACTGAGCTACGCGCTCAGGACGGTTCGAGTAAGTGATATTTCGGAACAGTATCTAGTTCCTTCAATACCAATGTGTTCTAGTAATATGAATTTTTTCTGTGTTGGTGTTGTGTACTCAGGTGAATAATATGTTTGCGATGTTACTCTGAGCGCATATCCACACCGAGCGAGCTTGAAAAATATGCCCGGCCACGGTGGTATTCGAACCTACGACCTTTGGAATACTAGCCCAATGCTCTTCCAACTGAGCTACGAGCTCAGGACGGTTCGAGTAAGTGATTTTTCGGAACAGAACCTAGTTCCTTCGATACCAATGTATTCTAGTAATATGAATTTTTTTCTGTGTTGGTGTAGTGTACTCAGGTGAATATAATATTTGTGGTGTTACTCTGAGTGTATATCCACACCGGGCGAGCTTGAAAAATATGCCCGGCCACGGTGGGATTCGAACCTACGGCCTTTGGAATACTAGCCCAATGCTCTTCCAACTGAGCTACGCGGTCAGGACGGTTCGAGTAAGTGATATTTCGGAACAGTATCTAGTTCCTTCAATACCAATGTGTTCTAGTAATATGAATATTTTTTCTGTGTTGGTGTTGTGTACTCAGGTGAATAATATGTTTGCGATGTTACTCTGAATGCATATCCACACCGGGCGAGCTTGAAAAATATGCCCGGCCACGGTGGGATTCGAACCTACGACCTTTGGAATACTAGCCCAATGCTCTTCCAACTGAGCTACGCAGTCAGGACGGTTCGAGTAAGTGATATTTCGGAACAGTATCTGGTTCCTTCAATACCAATATCTTCTAGTAATATGAATTTTTTTTTCTCTGTGTTGGTGTTGTGTACTCAGGTGAATAATATGTTTGCGATGTTACTCTGAGTGCATATCCACACCGGGCGAGCTTGAAAAATATGCCCGGCCACGGTGGTATTCGAACCTACGACCTTTGGAATACTAGCCCAATGCTCTTCCAACTGAGCTACGCGGTCAGGACGGTTCGAGTAAGTGATATTTCGGAACAGGATCTAGTTCCTTCGATACCAATGTATTCTATTAATATGAATTTTTTCTGTGTTGGTGTAGTGTACTCAGGTGAATATGATATTTGTGGTGTTACTCTGAGTGTATATACACACCGGGCGAGCTTGAAAAATATGCCCGGCCACGGTGGGATTCTAACCTACGACCTTTGGAATACTAGCCCAATGCTCTTCCAACTGAGCTACGCGGTCAGGACGGTTCGAGTAAGTGATATTTCGGAACAGAATCTAGTTCCTTCAATACCAATGTTTTCTAGTGATATGAATTTTTTCTGTGTTGGTGTAGTGTACTCAGGTGAATATGATATTTGTGGTGTTACTCTGAGTGAATATCCACACCGGGCGAACTTGAAAAATATGCCCGGCCACGGTGGGATTCGAACCTACGACCTTTGGAATACTAGCCCAATGCTCTTCCAACTGAGCTACGCGGTCAGGACAGTTCGAGTAAGTGATATTTCGGAACAGTATCTAGTTCCTTCAATACCAATGTGTTCTAGTAATGTGAATTTTTCTGTGTTGGTGTTGTGTACTCACATGAATAATATGTTTGCGATGTTGCTCTGAGTGCATATCCACACCGGGCGAGCTTGAAAAATATGCCCGGCCACGGTGGGATTCGAACCTAAGACCTTTGGAATACTAGCCCAATGCTCTTCCAACTGAGCTACGCGGTCAGGACGGTTCGAGTAAGTGATATTTCGGAACAGTATCTAGTTCCTTCAATACCAATGTGTTCTAGTAATATGAATTTTTTTTCTGTGTTGGTGTTGTGTACTCAGGTGAATAATATGTTTGCAATGTTACTCTGAGTGCATATCCACACCGGGCGAGCTTGAAAATATGCCCGGCCACATTGGGATTCGAACCTACGACCTTTGGAATACTAGCCCAATGCTCTTCCAACTGAGCTACGCGGTCAGGACGGTTCGAGTAAGTGATATTTCGGAACAGAATCTAGTTCCTTCGATACCAATGTATTCTAGTAATATGATTTTTCTGTGTTGGTGTTGTGTACTCAGGTGAATATGATATTTGTGATGTTACTCTGAGTGTATATCCACACCGTGGCCGGGCATATTTTTCAAGCTCGCCCGGTGTGGATATACACTCAGAGTAACATCACAAATATCATATTCACCTGAGTACACAACACCAACACAGAAAAATCATATTACTAGAATACATTGGTATCGAAGGAACTAGTTTACGTTGATATCCGTTGTACTGCTTGCGTAACTGAGTTTGCGTGCGTGATTGAGCTTCTGCACGTTCAAACTTTCCGGCCAAGAATCGTTTTTGATGAAAGCACTTCGATAACAATTCGCGTCTCCTATTCAACAAGTTTGACTTATCCGCTTTCAGAATACAAAGTTTCCTTTGAAGGCAAGGGTTACATCTCTTTCCCCGCTGGAATACGAGGCTGGTCGTTTCAGGATAGACCAAGTAATTGTGAAGTCCTCATGCATGCTGTTTTTCCTTTAAGCTCCTCACGTATTTTGAGAGCTCTGTATTGTTCCTGTATGTTACATTTATCATTTATAGACCTGGAGCGAGGGGGATTCGGAGAAATATTACCCGAAGTGATGATATTTCCCGAGGGGCTTTGCCCCGAGGGAAATATAATCACTGAGGGTAATATTTCACCGAATCCCCCGAGCGGAGGGTCTATAAATGATATATTATACCGAAAATTAAAAGCCTCCAAGTTGAGAATTAAAACCTTGACACATACCTTCGTGAATACGATGTTTTATTTTCGGATTAACGCAAGTATTCGTCGATTTTCTTTCGAATCACATATCGTTTGGAATATTAATGACAATATTTTTCAAAATTTGCTTCAAAATTTTGAAAAAGCCCCAGGTTTTACGTTTAAAATTTGATTATTCATCACTCATCAATACTATTTATATTTTGTCGGCCATGTTTTTGTCATGCGTGTTGTCTCGCGCGGTCTACACGAATAATGTTCCACCCCATGTTCCCCGGGGAACATGGGGTCACAGAATAGGAAGTTATACCAGAAGCGTAACTCGAGCAAATATTTGTCCACGTTTTTACAAGCGATTCGTCATCAATCACGCCATCCTGGCTAGTACAACCGGCACTTTGTACCTACCAAATCCTGATAGAAACTTCCGGCTGTACTAGCCAGGATGGCGTGGCCTGACGTGAGCGAGTTAAAATTTTCGTGGACGTCAAACAATAAGGGAAACGACTAGAGTTACGCTTCTGGTATAACTTCCTATTCTGTGATGGGGTGGAACATTGTCAAAAGGAACGCAGGCTCGCTAATTGATGACGTAAGGCGTGATATCGCGATTAATTTCATGCTCACGTGGCACAAACTAAGCTTCCTGATTGGACAATTTGAATTTGAGGTATAATATTATTAAATGATTTAGTGTGGTTATATAACCGCTTCTTGAAAGTGTTTCCCGTCATGCCAATGTATTCTTTAGGTTTCGAATTGCTGGTTGCAACCTCTGCTTTATAAACTATGCAGTCCAATAGGCATTTCTTTTGGAGGGACATTCCTTGCTATTGTTACAATTGCAGGAGGTGATGTTTGTTGATGATGTTGTTTGGGTTGTAGATTTCGATCTTGATAGTATTCTGCTGAAATGCTTAGAAATGCTTATTGATTGTTTCGTTGTCTTCGTTTATTGCCATTACTTGACTGTACAACGAAACATAATATGGTTTAATCCACCGTACAGCATGCAAGAACGTAAGAACAAATGTGGGCAAGATTTTCCTCAATTTAATTAGTTGACAAATACTTCCCACCTTCCAGTTGCTTACATAAGACATTTTATTATATACATGACAAAATTACTGCAATCTGATTGGTTAAGAGGAATGCAATTATTTCATTAATTGCACTCTCCAGGAGTGCAATTAATGATTTTCGTGATGACTGGGGGGAGCGGGAAATCAAAACAACAAAATCCAATATGGCGGCGAAATTTAGATAAGTATTTCTAACAAATGTGGACGAATTTAAATGAGTTTAAGAAACATTGTATGGCAAAAGGAACCTGTTAAAAATACCTGGAAAGAGTCTTAAGAAATAATCTTGGTGGGATGCAGCGAAACGTGACTATATGTAAGTTTGAAATACAATTTATAAAGATTTTGTTAGTCTAAAATATGTTGTTTGAGTTTGAATCTTGTGTTCTAGTTTAAGTTATGTGCCTTTATGAGTTTGTAATCATTTCCCAAGTTTGTTTATACCAAATTGCTTACAAAAGAATTAAAAACTCTTGACAAAATGCAGTTGAAATATAAAGAAAGCGATTTTGTCATGAATATAATAAATAAATAATCACACGGGCAAGTCGTGCAATTAATGATTAACACTACTCGTGATATTTGAAAAATGTGCCAAATTGCACTCGCCCTGGCGGCTCGTGCAATTTTGGCACATTTTTCAAATATCACTCGTAGTGTTAATCATTAATTGCACTCCTTCCCGTGTGATTACCTATACTAATCGTAACACGGTGAAAGTAACTACAGTTATACAGCTGCTGCATGGATAACTGCATGCAAGAGCATAATTTCTAAGCATTTCAACAGAATAGGCTACTATCAAGCCCGAAATCTACAACCCAAACAACAACATCATCAACAAACATCACCACATGCAATTGTAACAATAGCAACGAATGTCCTCTCCAAAAGAAATGCCTATTGGACTGCATAATTTATAAAACAGGTTGCAACCAGCAATTCGAAACCTAAAGAATACATTAGCATGACGGGAAACACTTTCAAGAAACGGTCACATAACCACACTAAATCATTTAAAAATGTAACATGCAGGAACAATACAGAGCTCTCAAAATACATGTGGAGCTTAAAGGAAAAACAGCAGGACTTCACAATTACTTGCATGGTCTATCCTGCAACGAGCTGCCGCCTCGTATTCCAGCGGTGTATGGAAAGAGACTATGTAACCTTTGCTTTCAAGAGAAACTTTGTATTGTGAAAGCGGATAAGTCAAACTTGTTGAATAGGAGACGCGAGTTGTTCTCGAAGTGTGTTCACCAAAAACGATTCTTGGCCGAAAGTTTGAACGTGCGCAAGCTCAATCACGCACGCAAACTCAGTCACGCAAGCAGTATCACAAACGGATATCAACGCAACGGATATCAACGTCATGCATCAAGCAGGAAAACTTAGTTGAATATTTTAATACATCGTCGCCTGAGAATCGTGAAAACGTGAAACTCGGAGTAATTGTGACTTCATTCATTTAAAGTAGACAATTAAGACAAAAATTATAAAGCTCTACCTATATATTGCATGGTGTTGAGCACTCTTCAATCTACTCAGTGCGTTCATACTTTTGTTTGAATCAACGATTATATATATATATTGTGAACAATTCAACTACAGACGGTACCGTTTCGGCCTTATGGGCATCATCAGTGTAGTGCTGATGAGCAGGATGAAAGTAACTGCTATTTACAGTTATCTTTGTTGCCTCACGAATGTGGGACATCAAAACCATGCCAGAGCGCTCAAACTGCAAGCAGTGAGCGTGCGCAATGCGTAAGCGGCAATGGCTCATCCTGTAGAGCGCTCAATATGACCTAAAGGTCATAGAGCGATATCTAACTACATAGAGCGGTATCTAACTATATATATATATATATATATATATATATATATATATATATATATATATATATATATATATATATATATATATATATATATATATATACCAAAATTATGCTTACTTTAGCATTTTTTCAAGTTCCCTGTCCAATCGTTTTCCTTCTGGACCTTTGTTACTTAGTGTGGGCGCCTGAAGCCCTCCATGTCGAGGTGTTTCAACACTATTTTCAAGCTGTCTATTGTTCGTACATTGATCTTCTGTAGGAATTGCAAGAAGTCTCTTTAGGTCTGCACTTGAATTGCGCATGAGACAAAGAGTTCTTAAAACCTCTTCTGGAAAGGGCTCCGTCTCCTTGCGAGTTTGCATAAAGCTGGATTCTTGAGTATTTTGGCCATGCGAAGACAATTGTGGTTCTTGGACTTGCTCTTCTCGTTGTTTCATCAGACATATATCCGCCAGGGCGTGAAGACCGTGCGCATGCGAACCAGTTCTAGCCTGTGCATCCAGCCCACTATTGTCATCCTGCAAGAAAGGACTTCTTGCGTTGATGCCGTCTGTAGAATGAAAAAAGGATTGTTCTAGAATTGGATTTAGCGAGGCTGCTGCTTTTAGTTTTGACCGGTAGAGTGTCATTTGAAATTATATGAATATTTAGACAATGAGATTCACCTTATAAGTTTGATAATCATGTTTCCAGAATCTCTTTGAATATTTCATTTAGCAAGTATGTGCTAATATACATGCACTGCCACGATTTTCCAACTTTATCCATCCAGCAACTCTTAATTGGTATACCTCAGTGAACTCAATATACGGCGCTATCCAACAGATAGTGATTTTTTCAACTGTTATAGAAATGCCCCAAAGGCTATAAAACCAGATGATCTTGATACGCGGAAAAGTACTGGCACTAGTTGTCAAACCATTTTATGATTAAAACAACTGAATATCTCCTGTAATATACTTTATTTCGATTCCATATTTTTGTCAGAGCTATAGTTCTCATAAGCAAACATAATTACAAAATTTCAACTAGTTTCATAAAGAATAACGAAAGATATAATTGACTGAATACATCAAAATGGATTTCTATTCGGACAACCCTTTCTGAGCGCTGATTGGCTAAAATACGAACACGAGATCACCTGGAAGTACGGATATGTATGCATGGACCTCACAATTAATAAAAAAAGACTTTAATTTCTATTTTACTTATGCTAAAGTTTAATCTGGTTACAAATCATAAACGGACAATTTCAGAAAGCTCAAGTTGAAAAAATCACTATCCGGTGGATATAACCCTATCGGGCTTTCACACAGATGGCCCCAGGTTATAGTCGATCATTCTGCCATATTATCCTCTATAATATTTTATATAGGGGCCATTCACAAAGGATGTCCGGCCAAATGATGGATTTTCAGAAACCCCCCTCCCCCCTTGTCCGGCTTTGTCCGAATTAGTGACCCCCCTCCCCCGGACATCTGCCATGCCTTGCAAAAACTCACGCAACCTTGTATATATCAAGAGTAAAAAACTTTTTTTACTTTTAGAACTTTTTTATAACTGTAAATGTGAACACAAAAACATATAAATTACTAATTAAAACAAAATCTAGTGTTAACCGCATAGTCAAAATACCAATTTCACAATGGGAAGGACTGCTCAAAATAGAGGGAAAAAGAAATTTGTTTTTGAATTTTTTTAAATTTCGGACATCCGGATTGCTAAAAACCCCCCCTCCCCCCCTATGTCCGAGTTTGTCCTGATTTTCCAAACCCCCCTCCCCCCCTCAGACATCTTTTGTGAATGGCCCCTTATAAAAATTAGTAGCGTGGTTATTCGAGTAAACTTAGATTTTGTGATCTTGAAGTATAATGTAACCTAAACGTGAATTGTGTGTGTGCGCTGGCTCATTTTTTCTTACCCAGCTTGGTCAACAATAATATAATGTCAACAGTTTATACATAATTTGATTAAAAATTTTCAGTATTAAATATTGTCTGCGCTACTGTCTGTTTTTTTATCAGTATGTATTAAATAACATAGATATCACTATTATCACATATATCGCTGTCAGGGGGAGGGGTGGGGGGGGGGGTACAAACTACGAACTAAAGGCCCCAACAACCTCCAGGTTTTTAATCAACCGAACTTGGCAGCTCTGCATTATATATAGTCTTGCTCTCAGACTATCAAAGTTTGCCAATTCTCCTCAGAAGAGGCTACTGTAAACCTCCGACTATAAGCCCCCTACCCCGAATATAAGCCCCCTGAATATAAGCCCACTTTATTCTTGATACTAACTTTCACCTCATTCCAAATATAAGCCCCCCCCTCGAATATAAGCCCACCTGAATATAAGCCCCCAAAATATAAGTCCCCCGAATATAAGCCCAGTAGCCCACAATGTTATTCAACATTGACATTGTCTTTTAATATAGCGGAGAACGATATTTAAAAACATTGTCATTGTCTTTATAGCCGACATGTTTAGTTTCCGGTTTATGACTGACTTGTTTATGTCTGACTTGTTTATTATTAACACAAAATATCATCCATGTAGTAACCCCCGTACATATAAGCCCCCCCCCTTGTATAAGCCCATCAAAAATCCCTTACGAAAATATAAGCATTGTTCAAATTTCCAAATTGAAATTTACCTTACAGACACCTTGAAGCATTAATTATGAGTAAATATATTTTCTTGCAATCAAACAAGAAAAAGTTCAGCTATAAATGAAGCATAAAAGGTGTATGTACCACAGAATATCACAGTACCACATAATACCAGTTTTTTTATTTCTCTTATAAAATTTGAAGGATACATGCTATATACTTTATTTTTGTGAAACATATTAGTTTTCAGGGCTGCAAATAAATATTTGACTTGACAGGATATTTGTCCGATCACTTTTAATTTTGGTTGGACATAACTTGAATTTGGTCGGACAAAAACCAACACCACTAAATTTGGTCGGACATATATACATCACAAGATATATATATATAAGTCACGAGACAAGTATGTATAGCCATTCCGGCGCAATGTTACTGTAAGTAAAATGCTAGAATACCTTGTTTTAAATTTTATTGCAAAATGCAAATTGTTGACATTGTTTTAATACCTTGTTTTAAATTTTCGTGCAAAATGCAAATTGAGTGAATTTACAATCGGATTTTGTCACAGCAAAAAATGTATAATGTGACAATTTTTTTGTGATCGGACCAATGTCCGATCAAAATTACTTTTGCTCGGTCATTTGCCAAATTTAGTCGGACATCGTCCGATGTCCTACAGTAATTTGCAGCCCTGAGTTTTAGTCTAAATGGTCATAAAAAAAACGAAAAATGGATATTTTAATACAATTCCTAAAAAATAATCGAGATAAACAAGAAATAAAATTTCTTATTTTTGGTATTTTTTTCTGCTTAATTGTGCATATAATCAGAAAGTTTGAAAATAAGTTCACAAACCAACATGATTTAGATTCGTCAACTGTTTTTCTAAGCGATATAACAGTTTTACTCTTTAGGTACCCTGGTTCCAGAGGCTCTTTGCAAGGTGAAATAAAGAAAAGGTGAGAAGGAAGAGCCTCTGGTCACATTGGTTGCAAATCCCACTTCCACACGCTTGATTAGGTTTACAATTTGAATCTCACATGCGATTGGCCATTTGTAAAAATATGTCAAACCGGTTTGGGAAAACAACATTACTGTAGGCTAATTATAGCTATAAAAGCTATAATTAGCTTGTTGTTTTCCCAAACCGGTTGCCATATTTTTACAAATGGCCAATTGCATGTGAGATTCAAATTGTAAACCTAATCAAGCGTGGAAGTGGGATTTGCAACCAATGTGACCAGAGGCTCTTCCTTCTTACCTCTTCTTTATTTCACCTCGCAAAGATTTAGCCTCGCAAAGAGCCTCTGGAACCAGGGTACTATTTAGGAATCTCACAGAGTAATCAAATTTACTATAAAAAACTCAATTTTTCAAAATTATCAGTAAACCTAATATACTGTGGTACATACCATTAGTATTCTGTAGTGATTTTAGTATTCACTCCTTCCACTAAATTAAGTTAGCAACTCTGTGCAGTGTTATCACACAACATGACAAACCAAATCCTAATACAATTTGATAAACCGTTCCTTACTTATTGCCACACTGGTATTCTGTGGTACATTAGGCATTTATCCACAGAATGTCCTATTAAAAAAATAATAGAATCTGCCAAATCTAACCCCCTGACCCCATAGGAAGGAAAAATATAATGAAAAACTATTTATCAGTTAGCAGGGTAATTTTTTGTGGAATACCCCGAGTGAAAGGTCTATAAATGGTATATTATACCGAACCTTTCAAAAATAAGTAGAAAACAAATACCATTCAATTAACTTTTAATTTCAAAACACAACTTTTGATAACTTTACATTTAAAAAAGTCGAATTTCCCGCTCAAGCGTGGTATTCGAAGTCGAATACCATGGCCCCGGGTAAAACACCCAGGGTTCAAATTGCCTAGGTCATATTATTCGCTGAAAAATACCATGGTCATGTGGTACAAATTTAGTTCTCTGATTGGACAAGCTCATTGTGAGGTATAATATACCAAAAAATATTTAACAGGCTATGTTATATGCATTTGACAAACCATATGGAACATGTAAATTTGTGTGGTATTGTGTGGTACATACAACTGTACCTAAATTTCATGCTGATCAACCAAATTCCCACCTCGTTTCCCACTTTGTATAAATTTATATTATGAATATAAAATACGTATATTTACTATTAAAACCAATGGAATTAAGCGAATTTTTTTCTATTAAATATTCTGATATAGCTTGATAAAGTCAACTTGTTCAGATCGTATAAATTTAAGCTTAGAAGATAGTAAAAAAGACGCTTGGTCTCTGGACAAAAACTTCAAACATTTCAATCATGACAAAGATGTCAATGTTTAAAATGGCATTTTTAACTTATTGAATTGAAATAACTCATAAAACAGTACAAACTACAAACAACTCAGTGAAAGTTAATTTTCGGACAAAAAAATCCCGATCTTAACTTTAAAACGCGATCTTTATATTGTAACTCTTTGTTTGAACGAACCTTTATAGTTTTTGACATTTAACAAATATAAAACATTTTCCGTGTTGATATACAGTTATATCAACACGAGTGGAATTGGGAAAACGAGAAATTGTATGGAAACACGACGCCCGAAGGGCGGAGTGTTTTCATACAATTTCGAGTTTTCCCAACTTCCACGAGTGTTGATATAACTATATATCAATACGGAAAAAATGTTTTATATATTTTTTATAATATAGCAATGTCAAAAGCCCGAAGGATAAGAAAAATTTCCGTGTTTACAAGCGGCGGAAAATTTCCCGTGTTGACATTGAGTTATATCAACACGGCTCTTAGCCAATCAGCGTTCAGAATTTACAAATGCTATATTATAAATGTATATATAAATGACTATAGGTATATGATCTAATACTTCAAATTGACTGTAAATATATTAATTTAATTATATGTTAAACTAGGGGCCTAAAGAAAAAGCCCAACAGGGTTTCAAGTAGGTCTCTAGCCCATAATTAATAATAATACAATTATAAGGAAATTACATGTAGTAATAGTAGGGGAAATAAATTAAAAATAAATAAAATAAAATAAATAAACGTGTTCACATATCACCTCTTTGCCAATGCATTTTCTTCTCCACTGATACACATAACGCCATGAAATTACATCTACATGTAGTTCAGAGCTCTCCTGTTGTTTTGCTGTGAATAAAATTTATCGATGGATACAAAATATGGTTAAAATCCGCCATTTCATCTTCCAAACAAAATCACTCGCTCCAAATATTTGCATTTTGCAAATAGAACATGCGCCTGTATTAATGTGTGACTTCTACCGTCATGCATAGCGAGCCCATTGACGCTGACGAACGCTGACGTGATGTTCGCAGCAAGTGTCACACACGCCATCTAGCGTGCGCAATAGCGTTGTCCGCAGTAGCTAAAAATAGATTCTCCAAGTGAAGACCCCCCACGAGACTCAGACAAACAACATAGAGCAAACAAACTAACATTTTGTATAGAATTGTACTAGCAGCGAACATAAATTGGTCTAAATTGACGTTTTTATTTATTTTATCTGTGCTAAAACGAATTCAAATTTATCCCAAATTACAAACATGGTTAATGCTAAGCACTGTTGCTGGGGAACATGTCCAAGTGATTCGAGATACTAAGAAAACTGCCGAAACAGGGAATTGAAAAGTCGGACGGGACGGGAATGTCTGCAGTAGCAATGTGTTGATTGTTATTGACTGCGGACTGTGCTGGTTTTTCTCCAAGAACTTTCGCAGCTAACCATTTTCCCCCGTCAATACATCCAGCGAACGATGCTCTCCCGAACTATTAAAAGCAATCGCTAACTCGCTGAAGAAGAACTTGGCGTTTTATACCGCTTTGCTATAAGCCGGCCTCCACATTTTAACCTCTTCTTGAGTTTAATCGACAGTATAAGCAGATGGATCATGCTCAAAATATGAGTCTGGGACGCCATCGTTTTCAGTGAGAGCGTCTGTTGTTAAATTTATGACTGAGAGAAGCAATAGTTTACCAGACAGTGTTAGGCTATTTAATAATTAACACAGTGTTAAAGGGCGGTTCTCTATTTTACAAAACTGAATATTTAAAAATAGATAAATAAAAATGTTGTTTTTATAATAACATATTTTTGTTGTATTGTCAAAACAAAATAGTTTTACTGGTCAACGGAAGATTTTTTATTTTATAAACATAAGTGTTATATAGAGTTTTTGGCCACTGAGAAAAATCGTATTTAAACACACGTAAAAAATACGATATTTCTACGTGTGAAAATATCATTTGTTGTAAAACGCATTGCCACGGAAGTTTTATTGTTTTTCACTGAATTTTGTTTATATAATAAACAGAAAAATACATGGGTGCTTGGAAATACCAGATTTATTTCTCGTGTTGAACATAATATCTCACTCGTTCGCTGCGCTCACTTGTGAGATATCATGTTCAACACTCGAAATAAATCTGGTATTTCCGCGCACCCATGTATTATTCTCTATGTCTAAAGTAATAAAATAATGCACACTAAAGCGAGTATTAAAATACAAGTTAGTATAAATATGAAATCAACAACATTAAAAGGGAACTTTAGAACTGATTCGCTAGGGCTACGAATTAAATCTGGTACGACTACGAGATTTTTTCGGTTAAATATCTGCTACTACAGACTTTCTATCGCCCTTTCTTTTGCATACCCTTTCTTTATGGCCTCTTTATAGCAACAGTTACGCCAAACCACGGTTAATAGAATTAGATGGTTAGGCTAGCCGGCAAACTTCAAAGGGAGCGGCAAATTATGTCGAGAACCACTTTTATTTGTGTCACGTGACGAGGAAAGGGGGTGCTTTGTCATGAATGATAGGAAAACATATGGGCGAGAACATAATATGCCAACAAAAGATCATATTTCAAAACGCTATAGGGCTTCTGAGATCAAGGTGGAAATTGAAACAGAAAGCGAACAAACATACGAACCTATTTTGAACGTTGGAGATGAAAATATCGAAGAAAGCGAGCGTCGTGAACAGTTTATGATCGAGGCATAAGAGGACGAAGGGCGAATACATTTATCGCAACTAGACGATGCAACCGCAGAGGATTTATACAACTTTGATGTGTCTGTTGCTCTAATGGAAATACAGTTAGACGAAACAGACGCTGAATTCACCGAAGCTATACAAGAAATTGATGGCGAGAGGGTTTTTCCTTTTAGTCAGTGAGAGATAGTGTGCAAGTCTATAAAGTAAAGGGAGAGACAAAACTCGTGCTGCGTTGACTATTAGAGGACGTGGTTTGTTATATTACATCCATTCAGGTCAGTTTGGCTACTGTTTCCTCTACTGATGCTTTGTTCGATGCTTTGCATGGCCACTTTACACAACATTCTGTCCAAGGAACAATCAAGATAAACTTTTAGAATGGATTCCTCGTTTGTGTGAGCAGCTATAAAATTGTGAGAACTATAAAGTAGCAAATATATTCCTGAGCATATTTGATCGGATTTTTATAAAACACTACACCAGCAAAATGTCGGCATTGTTGGAAAATGCTGTGATTTTTCGTGAAGTTCAACCCTCGAGCTCTGCA
>CACRXK020012941.1:0-14537 GCA_902702795.2 Paramuricea clavata
GTGCTAATTTAACACCACCAAAAAGGTGCTATTTTAACACTCGTGCTGCGTGCTAATTTAACACCACCAAAAAGGTGTTATTTTAACACCCATGTTCTAACTCCACAAACAGTGCTAATTTAACACTGGGGAATACAAATTCTTAACACCCCTTATGTTGTTGTTTTAACACCAAGAATTTAGCACCAGAAACCGGTGTTATTTTAACACCACCTGTCCTTAAGTGGGTGTTATTTTAACACCTCTAAAGTGGTGTTAAACAAATTGAGTGTTAAATTAACACTTTGCCAAATATTTTTATTTATGCCGTGTTAAATTAGCACCGAAAAAGGGTGCTAAAATAACACCTTTGTTTAACACCACTAGTTGGTGTTAATCTAACACCACCCGAGGTGTTATTTTAACACCCTGAAATTAACAGTGTATTAGTTTCCTTATTATATGTCTGCTCACTATTCAACCTCGTATATATTTCGATAACTTAATATTTGACATGAGGTATAGTCTAGCAATTAATAAGCCTTGGCTTCTAGTTGGACTATACCTCGTCACAAATTTTTCAATTCTTCTTATTACTTTTGTAAATTGTTGTATCAACCAATTGTGGCAAATTAATAAATTCAATTCAATTCAATTCAATTGGATGACGAAGCGCCAAGCTCAAGAATAAGTCTCATGACTATAGTAATATAAACAGTAATGAAGCTATCCATATTTGTGTTAGATCTTTCTAGTTACCTTAACGTTATGATCTATACATTTCTTTCACTTCATATTATCTTGGAGTCCAAAAATACGGGCAAGCAGATTCCACGCGTTCAATGGCGACACCGGGTCGACCGACGAAGGGAAAAAACAACGTTCTCTTTTGCAAAATTTATTATACAATTACTTTATGGTTTCCGTCAGCGTTCTTGGATCAGGCCATCCAAACACGCGGGAATGTTGCGAGAGTTAAGAAAAGCGCGCGAAACACGAGCCGAAGGCGAGTGATTTTGGGCGCTGTTCTTAACTCGAGCAACATTCCCAAGTGTTTGGATCAGGCCATCCAAACACGGAAACCATAAAGTATTTGTTTTATAAAATAACAACTTTCCGTGTTAAAATTTCACTTTAAAAAATTTTCACTTTAAATTTCCGTGTTTGGATGGCCTGATCCAAACACGGGTTTCGACCAATCAGAGCACGCGTTATATACATGTTATTTTATAATATTTGTTATTGCAATTAGTAACGTTTAGTTTCATGGTATTGTTTAACCTGAACAATACAAGTGGTGATAAATATTTTTATTATTTTATATTCATTAGTGCTATATAAAGTCAAGTTTAATTGACATGTATTCATTGCGTGTCACTTAGGAACTACAACGCGGAAGTACAAAGACAAGGAACTCGTGCTTTATAACCTTTTGCCTTTTCCTTTCGTTCCATTACTTTTCAAAATCAACAGGAGAATGTCGTGGCTAGTTCATCGCTGGCTTCTCTTATACGGCATAACATTATTGGTGTTTAAAGGTAGGTATTTTGACGGCATTAAGAAACGCGTGTGGGAAAATTATTAATATTGCTCAAAAATTTATTAAAACTGAAGTTTTAATCTAACAAATTGTGTTTCTAAACTATGCACTCTTTTTTCGGCTTAACTTTTGTTTTGTATTTGCTGAAACTATATAATTATAATTCCGGCAAAGAATTCTAGTTAGTATTACTCCAGTAATCCTCGTATTCTTCCTCAAAATTCCCCAAAATTTCTGTGAAAAAAATCCAAAATCCTATTAAATTTTGCAAAATTCCTACATTCTATAGTCCCAAATCCAAGATTGAACCAAAATTAAATCTCAGAAAATGATTAAAAGTATGAAACACTGCAAAATGAAATATTTGAAAATTGCATGTCTTGGAGGAATTTTGAAATCTGAAAAGTCCTCATACCCTTTTCTCGGAGTAATATAACCCTCATAGTGAGTATGTAATTAATGCAATAAATTTGTGTGGTTATGTAGTAGCAATAAACGGTATGTTTCAGGGATAGTAGAATCAAACAACCCGAAAAATGTAACAATAATTTCGAAGACCGTTTGAAGGCTTCCAGAAAATTTTAATGCTCTCCAAATATCATGACTGACTCAAATGAAGTGTTCTCGATGTTATGTCAAAATGTGTTTTTTTTTATTAAACCTATCTAACTTTTTCACCTTTCTCAGAAGTTTCTGTAACAGTAGCCTTGACCTTCAGGTTCCTCCATCCAAGTCGAAGGCCTTCATCAGGAAATTAATACTAGGATGTTTTATTTATTAAGCATACTTAAGCTATTCCAAGGCTACAATAATTTAGTATAAACCTACACTAGTAGGCTATCATGTATCGTGCGATCTGATTGGCTACGCTATACTAGTAGGCTATTAGTGCGTGCTAGCCTACTAGTAGCAACAAGCAGAGAAAGGCGCGAAAGTCAATGGCCGTTTTTAAGATGGCCTATATAAAATGGCCTAATTTTGGTTCTGGGTTACACACAAACAAAGACTCTTGGAAAATGCTGATATTGTTTTCACAATTTTGCTTGTACATGTAGTTTTGAACATGAAAGAGACAGGTGATTTTTTAAATAATTATATGCAAATGCAATGTTTGTTAATATTCCAAGCACAATCGTTGAAATTCAACAAAATTCGCTTATAGTGTGTGCTTGTGTTAAGTACGAGTTGATGTATTTAGCTATCATTTTAAAGAGTTTTTTTCCTTTAAATGTCGAGATTGTGGCCGAGTTTGTTTTTCGCCCTTTTTGAGCCTTTTAAATTAATCGAGTTTTTCGATTAAATTTTAATCTAATCTTTTGTCTATGTATGCCAGATGATGGAAATGCAAACTATATTTAGTAACAATTCAGGAAGCCATATTGTGCTTGAAATATTGGCCTTTTTAAGCCTTACTGCCTTCTTCTAATCAGCCAAACTTTGCTCGTATAACGACACCTTACTATTATACTGTTTTACAAATACTGTTTACTATTTTACTGTTTTAAACTCATAAGTAGTATATTTTTAAAGTCATTCTTGTCGTGAAAATATGCATGAAAATGTGGCGAAAATACGCATGCCATTTTTCGCTCATTTCGTTAAAAACTTATTATTGTAAGTAAAAATCAAGTTAAAAATTCAGTTTAAATTGATGTTGTTTATACTAAAACAATTAGACAATCGTTGTATCTAAGCGAACATGGTCAACTCGGCTTCGCCTCGTACACTATTCGCTCATAGACAACTCGGCTTCGTTTTCTAGTTGTTAAATAGAGTTTATGCTGGAAATTTGTGTAATATGATGCCCAACTTTGAGCACTTTTAAAAATTTATAATTCCTGAAACGTTATAATGCAACATGACTACGGTTTAGAAATGCCGGTTATATATTAACAGCTTCCTGCATGGACATCGCAAGTTCATTTCATTATCACTTGCATTATTTTAGCGTTTCTTGATATTACACAAACGTTTAGAGTTTATATTTAATATCTATCCTAGTCTAATTTGATTAATAATGTTCTATTAGGAATATATTACACATGCATACATGCATATACATGCCGAGCATGCAACGCTTCGCATTGCTAGCAAAACATCTATATTTTATAAACATAAAGTATTTGAAGTGGTTGTCATGGTTACACGTATTATCATTTTAATTACGAAATGATAAATTTCCCAAATACACATTTTAGGTAATGTTATCATGCGTAATCCCCGAGCCAGGGCCTACGAATTCCGCTCGGCTATTCAATTCCATAAAAAAGAAAGCATTAGTGAATTCTCGCAGGCGCGTAGCTTCGTTTCATAGTGCATGCATGTCATGAGTGTTATTGAAACCCCCAGAATAACCAAAGATAATTCAAGGAAGTTAGATTGCAGAAAGTTGGGCAAGGCGAGTTTGTTTTAAATATTGATGTATTGTTTGCTTCTAAAAAGAGTATAAGATACCCTTTTTGTTATTTTGGATTATTAAAAATCTTTAAATAAAGAGCAAAATACAGAAGTTTTGTTGGCATATTAGGAAAATACAGGGGCGGACTGGCCTATACGTAGTTCACCGGGAAATCTCAAAAGTATTTGAAGTGGTTGTCATGGTTACACGTATTATCATTTTAATTACGAAATGATAAATTTCCCAAATACACATTTTAGGTAATGTTATCATGCGTAATCCCCGAGCCAGGGCCTACGAATTCCGCTCGGCTATTCAATTCCATAAAAAAGAAAGCATTAGTGAATTCTCGCAGGCGCGTAGCTTCGTTTCATAGTGCATGCATGTCATGAGTGTTATTGAAACCCCCAGAATAACCAAAGATAATTCAAGGAAGTTAGATTGCAGAAAGTTGGGCAAGGCGAGTTTGTTTTAAATATTGATGTATTGTTTGCTTCTAAAAAGAGTATAAGATACCCTTTTTGTTATTTTGGATTATTAAAAATCTTTAAATAAAGAGCAAAATACAGAAGTTTTGTTGGCATATTAGGAAAATACAGGGGCGGACTGGCCTATACGTAGTTCACCGGGAAATCTCAAAAGTATTTGAAGTGGTTGTCATGGTTACACGTATTATCATTTTAATTACGAAATGATAAATTTCCCAAATACACATTTTAGGTAATGTTATCATGCGTAATCCCCGAGCCAGGGCCTACGAATTCCGCTCGGCTATTCAATTCCATAAAAAAGAAAGCATTAGTGAATTCTCGCAGGCGCGTAGCTTCGTTTCATAGTGCATGCATGTCATGAGTGTTATTGAAACCCCCAGAATAACCAAAGATAATTCAAGGAAGTTAGATTGCAGAAAGTTGGGCAAGGCGAGTTTGTTTTAAATATTGATGTATTGTTTGCTTCTAAAAAGAGTATAAGATACCCTTTTTGTTATTTTGGATTATTAAAAATCTTTAAATAAAGAGCAAAATACAGAAGTTTTGTTGGCATATTAGGAAAATACAGGGGCGGACTGGCCTATACGTAGTTCACCGGGAAATCTCAGAAAGGGAGCCCCGCTTGTAGCCATAACGTGAGCAACAACTATATAGAAATTGTGTGCAAACTGTGCATTTATATTTCGGATCCATATTTCGGCGTGAAACATATACACAAAAACAACTTTTGGAATTTCGCCTATTGTCGAAACCGCTGCTTTACAAATAAATAAAAATGGTTAACAAACAGTAAAACGACTTTATTTTATTTCATAACAAGCATTTGACGTAACACTGAAGACCCTTTAGCTAAAATAGCAACAATGTCATGTACAGTAATGTTATCAAGCAAGTCCTTCTCGCTTGTCATTAGCATTACAGCTTCCAACTTATCATTCGCTAAGTTTGATTTTAATCTAGTTTTTATTTGTTTCAACTTGCTAAATGCCCTTTCACAGTTAACTTGCGTAAATGACAATGTCAACAAATGTTCGTACACGACAAACAAATTTGTTAGGGCTGAAGTGTTGAGTGAGTACTTGAAGAGGATTTTACGACAGCATGCAAGACACTTTTTACAGTTTCCTTTGCAAGCTGCATTTCGATTTCTTAGTATTGGATTCTTGCTGAACCTTTGCGTTGAATTTGGGCAGATTCACAATATCATTCAGTACCTTTAGGCTTTAGCATGGTACTTTAGTACGGACCAATAATTGTTTCTAATGCTGCCTGCTTAGACCACCATCAAGTGTCACCAACCTTCTGTAATTTCTTTAGCTTTGCCGAACCAACTGCTTCGTCAATCATTACCCTGCTCCAAACATCCATTCGTTTGCACGAATCTGAAAAAAACGTTGCAGTGCTTTGAAGCAAGCCAATCAAATTTTTCACTTCGGTTATGTTTTCTACCATACTGATCTGTAGCGGCAAGGTTTAGCACATGAGCGTAGCACCATATGTACATGCACCGAATTTGACGAAACGTCTCTGATCAGCTTCTGTACACCTCCGACCTCCCCACGCATATTTGATGCTCCGTCAAATGATTCACCAATAATGTTTTCCATCTTTAGACCTTGTTGCTCAACATTTGTCTTCAAAAGTTGAAAAATGCCAGCTGCTGATGCATTATAAACTTTTTGTACGGAAAACAAACGCTCCTTGACTTCCAGGCCAAGAACTTAACGCAAAATTATTGTTTCCTGTTCCACCGTTGCGGTGTATTGTGTACTCTCCATCTGTGCTGAAAACTTCTTTTCTCCAATCTCTTGAATAATTTTTGATTTCATAATGTTTAAAATTGTTAGCAAAATCTTGTTAATTGTGGATTTTATTATTATTTTTATTATTACTTTATTATTTAATCTTATTTTACAACGGTAGGCCCTCTAGTGAATTACATTGTTACTAAATTTCCACGTCCATGATTATTCTGCTTGCTTTTCGTTTCAAATTTTGTCGTTTTTTTCTTACTTTTATCAATTACTTTCTGTACATGGCTGTTTAAAAGTACATCAAATTCCGAAATCAAAAGGATTGTTTCCAAAAAATTACCATGATCAACTGATCTATCATCTAAAGTGTATGAAGACTCGTTTCGGTTTCCTCTGAATGACAAGAATCGTTTAGCAAGGTATTTGATTACAGATACTATATTCTTTCTAAGACACGAATATTTTCTTGAACATTGCGCCGTCGAGCATTACCCATTTCCTAATTAGTGAGAGAACTTATATCTTTGTTAGACTGGGCGTGAACAAATGCCATTACTGAAGAATTATGTGTCTTGGATGACTCATGGTCAGAGATTCTTTCATATATATGTGAATACTGAGTAAAACAATTGGTAAAAGCAGAAGAAGATTCAGCAAAAGCCAGACAAATATTGCAATAAACACCATTTACCTCGAGATCTATAACTTGTACGGTGATCCGTTTACAATCAACGTACTTCTTTTCCAGCACTTTCCGTTGGTACACTCGCTTAGGATCAAAAGTAACTTGTGGACGGCTGCAATACCTGGTTGATGACAATTACTTTGAACAAATGCTACTTTCTGATGAATCGGCGTACTGCCGATCTTTACTGTCATGTAAAGTGATCTTTACTGTCATCTATCTTTGCACGTGAGTTATCATTGGTTTTATCACGTATTTCTGGCGTAAAATCATCTAAGGTTTTTTCTCGTTCTGACGAGTTCTGTGTGAAACGTCAATGATCATTAGATTTTTTAGACAAATAATCTGTAAAACGCCACAATCTAAGGCCAACAATGAATTCCGATTTCCAAAATTAAAACCTGTGAGGGAAAAGTAATCACCCTATATCAAAATACGTTCCAACTTATTTTTGAGACCTTGGGAAATATTTCCCTTTACGGACATGGCAGGCCGTAATTAACTTACTGACCTACATACTGTATAACGCAAGAATATTTCATAAGCAGTAAACCAGAAGTAAGTAATTATGGTAAAGTGCATGAGGCATATTACATGAAGTAGAGGTATAGGTAATTGAATATAGACCGGAAGTAATCAAACGCATTAATGCAATAGAATTGATCAATAAATAAATAAAGTTTGGTTTCCCTTCACCTCTACTGAGGCATTGAAATTGAAAAATAAGTATAAGATAAATATAAGCAGTTAACTTCTAGACTTTCTATTTCCAAACCAACCAAAAACAACACAAAAACAAATATTGCTATGTGGACATT
This sequence comes from Paramuricea clavata, assembly GCA_902702795.2. NCBI lineage: Eukaryota > Metazoa > Cnidaria > Anthozoa > Malacalcyonacea > Plexauridae > Paramuricea > Paramuricea clavata. The sequence continues at coordinate 7,666 of CACRXK020012941.1, forward strand.
ATCGCCGTTATATAAAAATTATTTTTAAAAAAAAATTTAAAAACACAGTTGATTCAGGGTTCATGAAGTAGATCATTGTTATTACAACTTTCACAAGATGTTGAAGGTGAAAAACATAATTTTTGCTGCTTTCGATCAGAACCTCATCAAGCAACGCCTGTTTTCGCTTTTCCTTCCTTCTCTGCGCACCGCTTTTCTTGAGTGCCCTTTCACGTTTGTTTATCCATTTAAATCATGATTGCAAACTGAGTCTGGGTAGTACATAACTTCCATCCGAATTCCGAACATATAAACCAATGTAAATTTAAAATATTGTTTTTCTTGTTTTAAAAAAATATTGCTTCCACTTTGTCAATAAAAATTTCCCCTCGGATTATGAAGTATATAACGTAAAAATGATTATATTATTCATATAATTATAGAATTGCATGTAACGATCGCGATTGTTGCCCTCAACTAGTTTTGCCCAAAGTTATCTTTTCATTATTTTTACTTCGTTTTATCATTTCCTTCAAAATAACATATAAATGATCTACAAAATTCCAAAATAGGGGCGCCAAAGAACATTTTAATCAGGGGCGCACCGGGAAATTTCCCGGTATCCCTGCGGGCCAGTCCGCCCCTGGGAAAATATAGATGCATTCATTTCTACCTAGTTCAAATTTAATTAAATTTCATGTAAAATTCAAAATCTAACCGTTTTGTAAAACATTTTAAGAATGTTCATAAAATCAAATGTAGTTAACTCTGAGATTCTAGATTACAATTTGTTGACTTTCGCGCTGACTTTAACTAGTACCCTTTTATACGTACAACCTTCCCCTGATCAGTGCCTTTTTTGTTCTTACCACGTATACTCTTCAATTTCTAGATAAAGGTAAACCCAACCATGCACGTTCTCCAGGCAAGATCGCCGTCAATGTTCGATGCTTCTTCTCTACTAATTAAAAAATATAATTCAGTAACGATGCGGTCGCTGTTTTTATGACATAAATGTTATTATTTATTTTCAGATAGCCAAAGTCTTTTTCTCAGGCATGCTCAGTCAGGAAAGTGTATTGCAAGATCTGAAGAGCTTGTGCGCGATGCTCCAACTTTGACATTACGTTACTTCGTTGTAATGACTAACAACTGCTTAAATGATAAAGCACAATTCCGTTATCTCGATAGCGAACTGCTAAACAATATTGAAACGAATGGGACGCTGGTGTATTCCCGAAACAGCGAATATAGCAGGCGTTGGGCCGTCTGTAAAGGCGTGTCATCTGCTGCCAACAATCCAGACTATCGTTTAAAACAAACAAATGCTGGAAGTTTATTTCTTTACAACATGGGCGTATGTGCTGAGCCTTCAACAAAATATGTAGCGATGAAGCCCTATTGTGACACAACAGAGCAGAAGTTTACTTTCGGTTAGTGAAATACGTGAGGTAACACTGTAAAATTTAGCGGAGAAGTCTCTGTTGGAATGGACCTTTCCCCTCATAACTAAAATTTCGATCTAGACAAAAATTTTATCACAGCTTGAAAGAGCATCACAAAATTAGTAATATTCCAAAGTTTTGTTGCAAAATCTTGTAAAATGCGGATAATATAGCCTTGCGAAGTTTGCCGTTTTTCAGTCATTTTGTATCACAAACGGGAAATTGACATCCGATTCGGGTGTTGGGGCTGCAATTTCTCGTTTGTAATGCAAAATGACTGAAAATTGCAAACTTCGCAAGGCTCTATTTTCCTCATTTTACAACATTTCGCAACGAAACTTTGGAATATTACTAATTTTATGATGCTCTTTCAAGCTGTGATGAAATATTTGTCTAGACTTGCCTAGATCAAAATTTTGGTTATAAGGGGAAAGGTCTATTAGGGTCTGTGAATTTTTTTATGCACTCATGCACTCATGAACCATGTGAAAAATTGCTCGGAAATACGATTTCCTAATATCGTGGACTGGGTATATATAGCGGAAGTTATAAATCGATCGGAAGAGATCGTTTTGTAAATAAAATGAGTGAGAAAACTACACGAGAAAGCGAGAAAAGTACCATTATATTGTCTTAAAACTAAACTATTTTGATTTGATATGAATATACATCATATTGGACGCATAGAAATTCATAACATGCACTACATCTTTTTGACCGCAGAATAACACCGCAAAAATGTTGGCTCGTAATTGTGCTTTTGCTTGATGGGAGCTAGCTGTAAACACCAGGGAACATGGTTGTGCTACTTTTAATGTTAGCTATAGTTAGTACGATCGTAGGCCTATAATTATAGTTCACCAATCAAAATCGACTATTTTAAAGTTAACAACTATTTAACTACAAAATAGCTAAAGTGGTTTTATCAAACCTGGTGAAGCAAGCAAAGCATATTTGGATTATACCATGTTGATTGGAAAAAGTCCCGTTTTATATTTGTGCAATATGTGGGTTGCAAAACACCTTCATATCTCGCTATGACGGTACATCAGGAAATTATATATCTACAGTTTATCCAGATGGACAGGAAACAGATGACTCACACTTTACTGTTAACTCTGCTTTAGGTTCGGTAACCAACTACGGCACCAAAATGGAAAATGTTCATTGTTCTCCAAGACAACACATGGCAATTAAGAGGGCTGATTATGGAGACTTTAGTAAAAATGGTGCCTTTAATGACAATAAAAATATTGATATGTCATGCAGCGCACTAACCAATTGTCAGGTGAAATCTCGTTGTGGTGGAAAGAGATCCTGCGAACTGTTCTTGGACAATAACTTACTACCATCACCATACTGTTCTAATACTTCAAAAGAAATTTACACCGAGTACAATTGTGTGGATAGCGATAGGTCAACCATCATAACTGCAGGTAAAATGGATACTTTTAAATATATAAGTATTTAACAGGAGCCAGGATGTAATTCTTTACTGCATGCATGGGTAATATAATGGAATACAGTGTGCAGGGCGTCTTTGCTTAGCTTTTTCTCTTCGCTTCTTGTTACTATCTATTGCTGCGCGGTTTTCCAACGATAAATGGGCGACATAGTCGCATGGTGTGAGATAAGATCATTTAAAAGTACGTTGTTTTCCAAGAGTAAATTGACTAGTCTTTCATTCAAAATTTATGTTTCAGTACCTAACATCAGATTAACGGGTTTGCCATACCAAGGTTACATCCAAGTCAACGATGGTTCAACTTGGAAATACGTTAATGAAAAACATTGGGATAAAATTCGTCAGAAAATGCTGTGCCAGCATTTGGGTTTTAAAGAAACGGACGCGAACCCTATTTATATTTACGCATGGTCTCAGAGAAGTTATAACATTGCAACTGGGAACTTAATATGTTATAACATACAGCCCAGTAAAACATCCTGTTGTATCCGTCTTGTTCCTTCTACATCTAATCCCGCTCCTGGCTTGCCATATGCAAAATGTGAGTATGACTTGAATAACAATCATGAAATCAGTTTATATATATATATATATATATATATATATATATATATATATATATATATATATATATATATATATATATATATATATATATATCCGCCTCATGCACATCAATAAAATGATTAGTTGTACTGCATGTCCAGTGCTTATGCTTAATGTGTGATTTGTAGTTCCATGAATTGACAATTTTAAGTCCAGACTATAAGTTAACTACAAATCACAAATTAAGCATAAGCGCTGGACATGCAGTATAACTAATCATTTTATTGATGTGCATGAGGCGGATCATTCAACCTTAAAATTTATACTTATTGATCAACACCATAGTGAAAACTTTTCAATAGGAATGTTGTTGACCAACCGGAAAAGTCTTGATGGTAGTCATGATTTCGCCCAACAATAGTAATTTATTCATAATTTATTATATATAAGTATGTTCTGTAGTGCAGCCGAAAATTTAGTTTTTGCATCTAATATATATTTTTTAATAAAACTTCTTCAGACGTAGCCGTTCTTTATGTCATATACGACATGGAATGTTCATTCGCTTGTGGTTGTTTGAGCACTCTGGCCCCATTACACACTGCGCATGTATGAATGCGTCTATATCGTCGTGTTGTACCGCATGCCTTGGTGAGAGCAAGGTCATGGGATATTAATACGAAGGCAACGCCTATGTAGATATGTACCAAGCTGCAATGACAAGGCACAGAACGCCGAAACATACATGCCTGCAGGTTGTACTATTACGCTCCTTTACTTCGGTGTTGTCGAGCACTCTGCGGAGTTGTTAATGGCATGTCTAATATTAATAATGCAAAGCTCACTTCCCTTGTGATCGTTTGAACACTCCGGCCCCTGTACACTATGCGCTTGTCTGGACACGTTCAGGGACACCGGAGCAAGGGTAGGGCACAGGGGGGGGGGGATGTTGACGTACGGGTAATTACTAATTGATATTTCATTACCGAAAATTTTTTTCCTGGACCTTAATTCCCCAAAACAAGGGCGAAACATTTTGAAAACATAATTTTTCACACAATATTCCAGAAAATTTCACTTATATTTCAATATTACGTATATTTCACCGTAATTCATACTTTTTAATCGTTGTACCTCATATTTTTTGGGTTAGCATTTTTATCTATAAGGGCACTTTCTCCCCCCTGCCCCCTTACTATAGGGCAAGGGGGGGGGGGCGATGCCCCCCTGCGCCACCCTTTTCGGCGTCCCTAGATACGTTTATGTCGTGGTGTTGCATACCGCATGCGTTGGTGAGAGCAAGGTAATGGGATCTTAATACGAAGGCATTGCGTATCTAGACGTGTACCAAACTGCACTAACAAAGCGTAGAACGCCGAAACATGCATGTTTGCAGATTGTAGTATTACGACCCTTCACTTCGGTGTTGTCGAGCGCTTTGAGGAGTTGTTATAATGGGTGCACGTGTCTAATAGCATTATTGAATTGAATTGAATTGAATTTATTACAAAATCTGAATGGCAGCTGAGAGCTGAATTGTACAGAGTTGACATTTAAAATACATGGTAAAACTAATACATATAGTAATATACGGTATATTAAAACTAAAATTTATATTACAATTAAAATTAATCATTATATGATACGATACTAGAAGGAATAAAACTTTTACTAAATCTTTTAGTCTTACAATTAATTAAGTTAATGCTGATCATTAAGTAGATTGTAAGTACGTAAGTCTTTGCGTTTATTAGGGATAAGTTCATTCAATTTATTTTCCGGGTTGAAAAGTTTCTTAAAATAGAATTTACATAAATTATTTCGTCTTTGAGAGAGCAACGATATTTCATGAACTTCCAAGGCTTTGCGGTATGACAGGTCAGGACATATTATTCGTAGGGCTCGCTTCTGAATTCTTTCGATTTCTTCCTTTAAATAGTCAGGGGAGTTTAAGTTCCAAACCTGGCATGCATATTCAAGCACAGGTCGTATACATGTGGTATAGACTTGAATTAGAGAACTCCCTCCAAGCCCGCTGCGTTTAAGCACTAGGAGAAAAAAAAGTCTCTTTGATGCCTTGTATACTATGTGTTCAACATGTAAGTTCCAACTAAGATCAGAAGAAAAGTACAGACCAAGAACCTTTGCTGATAAAACTGGGGACATACAGTGATCTTTAATAAACAATGGTCGAAGATTAGGGACGTCCTTAGCGAACGAGATAATTAGCTCTTTGCATTTAGAACGATTAAGCATCATATCATTTTCCGTGCACCATTGATCGATATTATTAATAACGGATTGCAGGTTACTTAATTTGACAACCTTTACCGATTGTTTTGGTGTCGTCAACATATTTCCATCTACCTTGGTGGTTAATAGCCAAATCGTTGACCATGATGAGGAAGAGTAATGGGCCAAGGATTGTACCTTGCCGGACGCCTCCATTTACCAAGGACCAATCAGAGAACGAAGAACCCAATTTCACCCTCTGTCTTCTTTGCATCAGGAAATCAATAATCCAGTTTATTAAGGATTTATCAATATTTAGTAATTGCATCTTTTTTATCAGGATTTTGTGGTTGATTCTGTCGAATGCTTTACTAAAGTCAAGCAGAAAAACACGAACAGTCTCGCCATTGCCGTCTGTGTAAGAATACCAACAGTGGAACATGCTAATTAATGCGTCTATCGTAGAAGAGCCTTTTAACGATCCGAATTGCTTTGGGTCCAACTGAGACTTAATGGTATCCATAATCCACTGAAATGGAAATGATTTAAGAACCTTTGAGAGCGTGGCGATCAGAGATATAGGTCGCAGGTCTGAAGATATATCCGTGACCGAGGATGTCTTAGGGACGGGAACGACATTTGCTTCTTTCCACTGCATTGGAACTTGTGCTTGTTTAATGGAGGCATTAAAAATCATTGTCACAGGTTCTAAAATCTCCATTTGAGAATCCAATTTGGCAGAGAGTCTGGACCCGGAGCTTTATTCGATTTAACTGCTTTTAAACGCGATTCGACATCAACAACGGAGATAGGGTACAAAACAGTAGGTTCTTCCACAGATAATTTATCAGTAATTGAAAGCGGCGGTAACGATTTAGTGGCGGCTAAACACCCGTTATTAACAGTGAGTGCTAAGTCTCGTCCCTGCAGGATAGTTCCATTCACCTCTGCAGAATGAAAGGCAGGCTTTAAAGAAAAGCCAGCTAGGTTTTTAATAGCACTCCACCATTTCCTTGGCTTTGAATTTTTTAGATGATTCACTTGAGACTCGAAGTATTTAGACTTTGCCTGTTTCACGACGTGAATTACTTTATTTCGCAATTTGTTGTATTCAATTGTATTTCCCAAGGCAAAGGCCTTTTGTCGTTGGGAGATGAGGAGTTTGATTTCAGGGGTAATCTACGCTTTGTCTCTACAGTGAAGTT
>CACRXK020012943.1:0-12062 GCA_902702795.2 Paramuricea clavata
TAAAAACCTGATTTACGAAATCATGGCATTTATATTTGGATAACAATTTACAACTCGTAAATCGTAAATATGTTTTGGTTTTTAGTACTTCTATAATACGTCTATGCGTAAAATTTGCGTATTTTTGTTTGTATTTGGTCAATAATTGACTCAATTCTTTCAAGAAAACCCTTAGAAACTTCAAATCTCGTAATTTTTATCATTATTGTAAATTGTAGTATATTAAATTTAATCATCTTAATTTTGAATCATCTTATTGTCAAAATGACAAGTTTTTTGGTATAAAATAGGTAATAGGTAATTGCAGGCCCTAAAATATCGGTCGCTCGATATTCGTATTCTGCATTCTTTTGAAATCGATTGTTTATAAGGCTTGTGAACACAAATATATGAATATGCCCCCCCCCCCAACCCCCCTCAATTATCCGAGCTGGCTACGCCGCTGTTAGATCCTTTAAAATGGAAATAAGTATGAATGACACAAATTATTTACTATCTTCACAACATTTACGGATTTACCGTTCGGAAATAATATATTGTGCTGATATTCATTTGTGTCATTCAGACTTATTTCCGAACTAAACTGAGCTGAAGGTCATCGGACATCATCATACATATGGCTGAGCCAAACTCGCAGTCATCGGACATTTTGTCAGACGGCCCTGTAAAAGTTATTTTAAGGCCTGAATTGTCTTACCCCAGTACTTGTCCAATTACCTATTTTATACCAAAAAAACGCATCTAATAATAAACGGCTTTAATATTTATAATTTATTGCGTCTTCATTTTCCGGCTTCGTAGGCCAAGAAAGATTCGGAAATTGTTTTTTCGTCATTCGGAAATTTCTGCCCGACACTCCCAACTATACATGCTATAGCTACAGACCCTGAGTATAATATAAAATTAACCTTTTTATCTTTAAAAGGATAATATATACTGTGTAACATTAATGAACCTTGAAGACTTATAGCATTTCAAAACGTACGTTTCAAAACTCGCTACATTAGTATAATATTTATGTTACTCTTTTACAAGTCAAATATTTTTAAACGTTTAAAAGGCCAATGCTATAAACGTGAATAGATGAAAAACATATACTAAACAAAAGCTTTAAGAACTGTTCAAAAGATACGTATACTTTTTAATTTGAACTATATGTAGCGCGTAACATTTTTAAAATATAACTGGCATCTTTCTTTCCAAGAAAACATTAACATTGACTAAAAATACTTTCACTGCTGCTGTACAAAATCCGTGAATATTCCACCCACCGACCCACGGGACGCAAGAAAATAACTGCTGAATAATTCGGCTAAATGCATGATCCTCAGGGGAAACTGCGTTTAAGGAGCATCCTTTTAAGGTCTAAAGACTATAGACTAATATCTTTTAGTCTAAAGACTATAGACTAATATCTGTTATATCACCAGAAACAATATTTTAGTGGCAAAGTCTTTATATATCTAAACCATTTGACAACATCGAAATTTGTCAACATTGTTAAGCCAGTTTTCCCCAGATCCACGATAAACTCCAGTGATATAGTACTCAGGCTTTGAACAATTTGACCATCCTTCTCTATCAAACGATACTCCAACATCTTCATCATAACACAATCCATAGCGGTCAGGATGATTGTTGGGTCTACAGCAATAGCCTTCTTCGATGCTGTGTAAAAATTGGCCTTTATTGCGATATAATCCATTCAGAAAGTAACCCGAAGGGCAAAGGCTCCATCGGTTATTACTGAATTAAAATAAAACAAAATAGGTGGCATCGATATTAGTAAATTTAAAGGGGAGTGAAATTTTTTATTTTTGGTGAATATATATACTTTTTATATAGAGATTAGGGTAAAAGCAAAATGAAAATTTGTCATTTTTTCATTCAAATTTCATCCAGATTCGATCATAATTAATTTTGTTAGATAAATAATGGCTTAGATATAGGATAATTTGGATAATTTTATGGATGGATAATTTAATGGATTAAGCCCTAGAAGCTCAAAAAAAAATTTTCTGAGGGTTGATCCCCCAGACCCCCTCCTACACAAGTTCCCATATTCTAATTTACGACCTCCTAGTTAGGTTAACTAACAAATTTTTAGAAGAAGCCTATATGTGAAGGATACATTTAATACATACAAATCAAGAGATTTCCACCAGTTAGCTGTTCTACAATTGCCATTCTGTTCGCTGAACTCTTGTATCGAAGAACAACATCTTGTTTCTTCAAGTAAAGTGATCGGATCACTATCACTATACGGATGATTTCGATAAAATCCGGTGATGAAAAGATTATCCTTGCCACATTTTGACCAGCCAGACGATTTGAAACTTTCCCGCCAGCTTGCATTTGAGCAACTTGTATGACTCATAATCGCTAAGATTTAATAAATGTTAAAATGTAGCAATAAATTATAATTTAATGACGTAACTTCATTTGAGAGTTGAGAGACAAATCGAAAAATAAATAGAAGGTTCGGTTCGGTGGGGGGAGGGTTGGGGGGTGGGGAGAGCGTTGTGAATGAGTAAAATGAAGAACAATTTCGGAGCGAATGACTTTGATTCATTTTGCTTGAACTTTCGGTTAATTCCATTCTTATTTTGAGGGATTCGGACTTGACGATTCGTACAGTAACTTGTATACATGAGATCGCTCCTTGTCGACCGTGTAGTTATGATATAAATATGCTTTAAACCTTACTTGATGATGGTTTTTGTGTTATCTCAGGAGGAGTGCTAGTTGAAACTGGTTCTGGAGGTTTCTAGAAATTAAAAGACAGTCTGCTTAAAAGATACCAATTCTCGAGCTATATTCACGCTGCTTATACAAGCAGCTCGTGGAGCGAGTTGGAATGATAGATCGACTCATAATGAGAAACTCATATAAAACATTTTTCACGTTAATTATCTGGTACTTACTTTGCCTATGTATGGAATTCTTTGGTTGAACATGCATAATAACATGGTGGCCATTTTGGGCGAATATAGTGGAAATCAATTTGTTAAGTCCTGCACCTCGTTGGTGCATATTGTCTAGAAACGTGATACATTAGTATTTTTCTCACATGAGCTTGCTCACCAAGGCATGTGGTACAATACAACAATGACATCAACGCATCCAGACACGCGCAGAGTATAATGGGACTGAGTGCTCAAACGACCACAATGCATGGAAATGAGTAATTTTTTAGGTATTCAGTGAACGCGAATATGAAAATTTTTCTTTTCTTGTATAAGAACGGTTCATATACTTACCCTATTAGGATCGAGTAATTGGTAGTGATCAAATTGGACGTCCTTGAGTAAGAGATCTGTTTTTTCTGAATGAATATCCCTGAGTAACTCACAATTTTTGTCAGAATTTGAGGTTTTTCTGAAGTTAGTAGATCTACATGATGTGTCTTCACTCAGACATAGCAGGACACATCCCACTCCAGTGTGAGCGTAAACATATTTTATCACTGTGGTGTTCAAACGGTGACCTTTAAGATTTTGAACAAATAGTAAAAATAGATCATTATTATGCATCTGAAATAAATTAAACGTAAATTTACGGTGAAAGTCACAGTTTGATCCATGGAGGGGGGCATCCATCAATTGGCTGGGTTTTTTCTAATACATGCACTCGAGGCAAAAGAAAATACAAGGGTATATTTTCCTGAATGTATATGCTTTCCTTAGCAAAATAATCAAAATATTAACGGCTTATTGACCGAGCGTGAGGTCTGTACTGTAAAATCTGTTTTTTGCATGGACCTTCGCTCCTTCGTCGCTCGGTCCACACTAAAAAGCTCGGTCTGATATTTCACAGTACAGACCTCACGTTCGGTCAATAAGCCGTTAGTATTGCATAATTTTTGGAACTGCACGGTTGTAGTATTGGTGGCTCTGTGATTAGTGAATATGTGTGGCTTGGACGTCTTTTTTTGGGCGTGCATTTGGGCGTGCATTGGACGTCTATTTTTTGGGCGTGCCTCCACCAGGAGGTTATGTTTTTATATCTGTTTGTTTGTCAGCGCGATAAGGTAAAAAATATCAAACGTATAATTACGAAAACTTGTCATTGACATTACCCTTGGCCAAATTGATTCGATTTTGGTTAAATATTGGTTAAAATTGGATGAGAAATCAGCAATCGTTTGTCTTGCTTTGCTGTGCAGAGTCAAGTGAATGCGTAGTTAGCCCATTGAATAATTTATATATTCATGATACTTATACTCAACTCGCTGGCGGAGGCATACAGTCTCCGAGAGCCTTCTAGTTGTAATTGTGGTCAGTGTCATGTGAAAACAGCGCTTTTCGTCACACTTTGCCAAACTTGGCCAAACCGACTACAAATTCTATTTGCGCGGCGTACACCGCCGAAGCAATTTTTTTTTTCCGTAGACAGTCGGACTCCTCATTGATAGTCGGACGCATCATTGACCCGCGCCCTTAAACAAAACATTCAGCGGATACTCTTCTTATTAGATGCGCTTCCCAGTGTGTCCTGTGCGCGCAATTGGTGATTTAAAAACGAAGCAAATCGTACATCTTTCTACCGGTCGAAGAAGAACAATGTGGAATGATGGATATATGGTGTACCAGTGGGTTACGCAGGGTACGAAGGGATCGATCGATAACGCGCGGAGGCCTGGACGCCGATCAGTGATGCGTTCGACTATCAATGAGGAGTCCGACTGTCTATGGAAAAAAAATTTGCACCGCCGAATGGATTTTGTCATATGTTGCAAGTTTAATAAAATATTAAACTTAAAATCGTCACTGACGTACGTTCGGTCATTGTTCATCTTAATTCTTGTTATCCTGTTGTATTATAGACACATATATTACGGTTGCCATAGAGCATTTTAGTTATTTAAAATACAAAACAATTGACACTCTATAAATTATTAACAATTGCAACTTTAAGGAGGCTAAAACTGACACTAAAGTATCACATCTTGTCTCCAACTCACGACTAGATGAGAATGGTTTGCGTCGTCGAAATAGGAACCTTTATATCTTTATACAAATGTGAAACACTCCCCAGTCATCAAGTAGTCGGCAAGATATTAGCGAGCTTACGCAAGCGACGTTTTTGACAACACGAACGTTCACCGGAAGCAAATTTGACGTTATCAACCAATCAACATTCTTGACTCAGTCTTTTATCGTTACTAAGGTTACTTCACATGATGAACGTGCGTTTTAGTCTATTGAACATGGCGCAACGTACGAATTTTAGGTGTAACTTTACCAAATTTTTAGTGAAGAAAGCCAAGAAAATGCTGATTTTGAAAATCTTTATTTGATGGGTGTTCTGTTTAATCATGTCCAGTATTGGCTGACTAAAGAAATATATAGGTATCTCATAAAAAATCAAAATATGTTTATAGTTTACCTCAAGGTTTGTGATTGAATCTTCATAGGTACGGCAAAAAAAACGTGCGCGGAAAATTTCTCTTCTTCAATGGTTTTTCTGATATGACGTTTTCTTTGACAACTTCGTGCATTATCAGTGACAAATCCAAGAATCTGGGCATATCAGAAAAACCACTAAAGAAGAGAAATTTTCCGCACACTTTTTTTTACCATGCTCCTGAAGATTCGAATTGCGATACCTAGACGCCCTAGACAAACGTTGAGGTAAACTATAAATATATTTTGATCTTTTTATGAAGGTACATACATATTTATTCAGCCAGCCAATACTGAAAATGTTTAACTTGAACACCCATCAAATGAAAATTTTCGAAATCAGCATTTTCCTGGCTTTCTTCACTGAAAATTTGGTAAAGTTATACCTAAAATTCGTTGCGCAATGTCCAATAGACTAAAACGCACGTTCATCGTGTGAAGTAACCTTAAGCTCGCTATTGAATCCCAGTCGACAAATTGTTTTCGTAGTCGGCAAAACGTGAATTTGGATAGGAAGAAAAAATAAAAATATTTGAGTGACACTGGTTAAAAATTAAAAATGATATGAAATTTACGAAAACGTTAGGGGAAAATGGAACGAACAACGGTAGCTAAGTTAGTTAAAAAAATTTTCCGTTCGCCAACACTTTAGAAGTGACTCGGAAAACTTTCCGTTGATAACTTGAAAAAATTCACTTACGTATATACATCCTCTCCATCTATTCAAAGAGGTCTAGTGTCGCCACCCCTGACTATACTGTCCGGCCTTGCTCATGCAAGCTTATAGTCACTATATTTTCAACACGTATGAGATAAAGGCGGATTTCCATTCAGTGCAAAATGTTGCGCGTGCATGCGACTTTTTGCGATCGGTTTCTTTTGAAAATCAAACAGTCAAGCGGAACAAATCTCATTAGCTTCAGTTGACTGCACACATTTCAAAAGAAAGCGAACGAAAAAAATCGATCGTGCGACATTTTGCACTGAATGGAAATCCGAATAATCAATATTCTAACAAAGCATTGAATACTTCGCATGTCTAAAAGGACATCAGTTTTTACAAACACTTGCAATTTATCAAGACGTACCTTCCTTTGATCCGTCAAAACAAAAGTCGAGCCCTTCTCCAAACGTTTGGAGATTCAAAAATATCAGCGACAAAAGATTGAATCTCAGAAATACAGAAGCCAAACGGCAAGATTGTGCAGTCGATGAGAGCTTTGACGAATCATAGCAAATCCCTCTTACCCTTTTCCGTTGAATGGGTAGCATATTGATATTACTTATTTGTCTGTTTGCTTTGGATATTGACAGAAAGGCAGTGGATCTTTTCATCCAGAAGACCTGTTCGTGCTTTCGTACAGGTTGACTGATGAACAACATCATCATAGCTACATATACAAATTTGCCACCTGTATACCGTATAGTCTAGAATGCTATAACTAATTAAAGACTCCGTTGGGAGCACCGCTAAGCATTTGTTGATTAGCTCTCTCATCCGTAATTGACATTTAGCGTGTTATGTATAAAATATATAAATACCTACTGACGGAGTATAAGAAAAAGTATAATTATTATACATGTTCAAAATATATCAAGTTCAGAAAATATTCGGCAAAGTGTTTTTCTCGATATATGAAAATCGTTCACAAATTGTCAAGATTAATTTTAAAACAACTGTTGGAAGCAATGTGCCAATTAAGGGTGCCATGTTAGAATAGCATTACATCATGCGCCGCTTTCAACCGCGGCTGGCCCGTTTGCCGAGGTTGGACTTTGTATAAAAAAGAAAACGAGGGAAGATCAAGTCAAAACCTTCATTCATATAAACACTCGCAAAGACGGGCTGCTCTGTAATTTACTATAATAGGTAATTCCAGCTTTTAATTTATGCACGCAAGGGGTGGTATAGCATATATATTCTTGCTCACACCGCACCCTATATACCTGTTCTGCCCCCGACCGTTCTACATATATTCTTACGTTGTTTATAGATTAACTAGAAATATATGCATGCAGAAACCCCTCACTTTGCTAGCATGAAGAACTATATTTTCCAAACTTGAAGTGTTTGAAGTGGTTGTCATGTTTACACGATCATTTTATTCTTTGTATTTTTAAAATTGAAACAAGAAACAAAGAATATCACTTTTAATTAATGATGTTATATTGTTCTATTATATAGTTTGCTCCCCTCTTTATTTAAAGACTTTTAAAACTCCAAAATATTAAAAACGTGTAATTTACTAACTAAACATACACAGAATGTGCTGTCTTTTTTTATTGTACGCAGCATCCCTTTTTAAAGCAAACAACATCAATATTTAGAACAAATTTGCCTTGGCCTATAGGTTTTATGATTGTTTGCAATCTTTGTCCCTGATCTTCTGTTATCAAGCAAACACAAATAAAACTGTGTGGCTGCTCGTCTCATGACATTAACCATTTTTTCGGGTTCTGAATTTTTCGGGTTTCTACCGTACATCTACGTTTTGAGATCAGCATGAGGTCCACCCATGACAATACGAAACAAAGCCATGCACCCGCGATTATTGATGAGCTTTTTAATATACAGGGTGTCTCAAAAAAAACCAAAATCATTGAAATTGACGTATTGTTCGATATTCAATGCCCTAGCACTAAGTTAATCCCACGAGTGCATAAAAGATTGACATAACTGCTATAATGCATGGTAATACTCAGCGTAAACTTGTTATGTCAGGCATAAAGTACTAAACCCACGAATTTACGAAGCATTTTTAAATTCCCATGAGCAAACAAACGTTCACTTTACAAAGATATTTTAATTTTTTAAAACAAAATAATCACCCTGTCAAAATCCTTTGTGTTACGGCATTGAAATTCGAACAATACGTTATTTCAATGATTTTGGGTTTTTTTGAGACACCCTATACAGGTCTATAAAAAAACTGAACCCTTTCAAATTCAAATTAGCTATAACGTATTGTAGTAATTTGACAGTTCTAATTGCCTTGAATTAATGGTTGGGTAAGAACACAAGGAATACTGTATTTCTTTTATATTTTCTAATTTTTATTTCTTTGAGTTTTGTCCCATGAGTACAAGACGTAGTGTTCTTATTCAACCATTAATTTGAAGCAATTAGAGCTGTCAAATTACTACACTACACTACGTTATAGCTAATTTGAATTTGAAAGGGTTCAGTTTTTTTATACACACTGTAGACTTCGCCAATGCTCAAAATGTAGTATTGGTGAACATGTGTGGCTTGGGCGTCTATTTTTTGGTCGCGTGCATTCCTGATACATTCCGGTTTCTGCATGACTACCTCCGCCAGGAGGTTATATGTTTTCATATCTGTTTGTCTGTATATATGTTTTCATATCTGTTTGTTTGTCAGCGCGATAACTTAACGTATTTACGAAAATTTGTCACTGAAGTTGCCCAAAGCCAAATTGATTCAATGTTGGTTAAATATGCGTTAAAATTGGATGAGAAATTAGCAAATGTTTGCCTTTGCTTTGCTGTACAGAGAAAACTGAATGCGTAATTAGCCCATTGTATAATTTATGCATGATACATAAACTCATTTGGCTAGGTAGCGGCTAGTTATAATTGCGGTCAGTTAATCTCATGCGAAAACAGTGCATGCTTTTCGCCACATTTTGCAAAACTTGGCCAAACCGACCACAAATACTATTCGGATACACCGCCGAATGGATTAATATTTTGTCATATGTTGTGGTCTTGTGGGAAGTTTAAGTTTAAAAAAATATTTTGGTATCGTCATTGACGTACGTTTGTCATTGTTTATCTTCTTGCTACCCAGTTGTATTATAGACACATATATTACGGTTGTCATATAGAGCATTCAAGTTATTTAAAACACAAAACAATTGATACTCCATAAATTGTTAACATTTTCAACCTGAAGGAGGCTAAAGCTGCAGACACTAAAGTATCACATCTTGTCTCCAACGTACTCATGCACGACTAGATGAGAATGGTCTACGTCTTCGAAATAGGAACCTTTATATCTTTATACAAATGTGAAACACTCCCAGTCATCAGGTAGTCGGCAAGATATTGAATGGTTTGAATCCCAGCCGGCAAATTGTTTTCGTAGTCGGCAAAACATGAATTTAGACAGGGAGAACATATTTCTTCAAAAACTTTATTCGTTAGGTATTCTCTTCGTTAGTATGAAGAACATGAGTTACAGTTTGTTTAGTGCGTCCTGATAACTAATGTTTGGGAATATGATTTGCATTTGCGCGTTTTTGAATACGTTCTAATTCATCTGACAAATACTTGGATAATTGGAAAAAAGGACTGTGACACTGATTAAAAATTAAGAATGATAGGAGATTTACGAAAACGTCAGGGGAAATTGGAACGAACAACGGTAGTTAATATTTTTTCGCTCGCCAACAATTTTGGGAAAAGAAATATTAATTAGTGGTTGAAGTGACTCGGAAAACTTTCCGTTGATAACTTGAAAAAATTCACTTACACCACAAAAAAATTTTTAAAAAATTTACTCCACCCATTCAAAGAGGTCTAGCGCCACCCCTGACTAGACTGTCCGGCCTTGCTCAAGCTTAAAGTCACTATATCATTTTCAACACGTATGAGATAAAGGCGGATTTCCATGCAGTGCAAAATCTTGCGCGAGCGACCTTTTGCGATCACTTTCTTTTGAAAAACAAATAGTCAAGCGGAACAAATCTCATTAGCTTCAGTTGATTGCGCAAATGTCGCACAAATACATTTTTAAAGTATTCAAATGATGAAAGCTATATTGTTGTTTTTTCAAAAGTGTTTATTAGCGAGTGGGAACGACCAACATGGCCGCCATCTATTCAAATGGGGGTAGTCGCTGGAATATTCTTGGCTTCAATTTTACTAAAAGAGATGCGCTATCTAGTGTATATAAGATATCTATGAGAAATACATGCATGCAGAAACCCATCACTTCGCTAGCATGAAGAACTATATTATTTGAAGTAGTTGTCGTGCTTACACAATCATTCTATTTTTTGTATTTTTAAAATTGAAACAAGAAACAAAGAATAACACTCTTTAAAATGATGTTACACTATTTTATTATATAAATTTTACTCTTCTCCTTCAAATAAGGGACGGGCCATTAGAAAAGTGATGGGGGAGTGGGGCAAAACCTAAAAAATATTATTCCCAGAAAAAAATCTTCCCAGGCATAGTGCAAAAAAAAATTCCTAGCTTGGAAGATATGCCTATAAATTTCACTTAAAAAAATATTTCCAGCAATCAAGTGAGAAAAAAAAATTCTTCTATAGGTGTACAAAATATATATATATATATATATATATATATATATATATATATATATATATATATATATATATATATATATATATATATATATATATATATATTGCCTCTCAGAAAATCCCCCCCACCCCATGGCTTTTCTAATGGTCCGTCCCTAACGACTTTTAATACTCCAAAATAATAACTAGGGATCCAAGGATAGTGTGAAGTTTCAAATTGAAAAAGACACTGCAAGAACTATATAGGGTCGCCGACAACCTAGAAAAGCTGATGGCTTACACTACGAAATAAACAGTTACCAAAGGCATTTCATCTCATTATTTATTGCTTTTAATACGCTCGGCACACGAGTAGCGTGATGTTTGAAACAAGCCTAACACATCGGAAACGTGCCTTGTGAAACTGATGCAATTTTTCTATTTATTGTGATGCTACACGCGACAATTCGAAATTTAAATTGTTTCACCAACAACCAAATTTTGCATATTCTAAATTTTCATTTGCATTTGCAGCTGTCGCTAAAAGCATCCCCACGAGGCTACTGCTATGCTAAATTTATCTAAAACTATAATTGAAATAGCTGTATAAGATATGTTATGAATAATAAGCACTACGTCGTTACATCATCAAAAGGACGCATTTTATCCTCATCCGTTCCGTATTTTGTCCGCATATTCGATCCGTGGATCCGCTCCATCCGCTTCCGCATTTTAACCTAATTGTGACATGTTTCACAACAACAAGTCTCATTGACCTTTGACTTTTCCCAGTGTCACGTCTATTTTCAGCTTTTCGCATGTGTTGAATACATTAATGTCACTTTAGATTTCAATAGTTTCACAGTTAAGCAGTGTTTAAATTAAAGCAGGTTTGACAAGCTTTGATACAGTTCTGTTTACAGAATACTACAGATTGATTCTCGTAAGATCTGGTAGAGTTATCGTTGCACTGAACACGAGTTTGCACCGTTGACAACGACGGCGTTGTGCTAGACAGTAAACAAAGAGAAGGTCCGTGACAGTACACGTTGGCTACATGGGGTTAGGTTAAAACGCGGAAGCGGATGCGGAACGGAACGGATGCGGAACGGAACGGATATGCGGAACGGAACGGATATGGGTTAAAATGCGGAACGGAACGGAAATGCGGAACGGAACGGAACGGAACGGAACGGATATGGGGTTAAAATGCGGAACGGAACGGATTTGGGGTTAAAATGCGGAACGGAACGGATATGGGGTTAAAACGCGGAATGGAACGGGAATAAAAAGTTTTTTAAAAACAGACATGATTTTTCATGTTCCGCGTTTTAACCCCATATCCGTTCAGTTCCGCATTTTAACCCCATATCCGTTCCGTTCC
>CACRXK020012944.1:0-14532 GCA_902702795.2 Paramuricea clavata
TATATATATATATATTCTATCTATATATATATATATATATATATATATATATATATATATATATATATATATATATATATATATATATATATATATATATATATATATATAATATGATATATATAATAATAATAATATAATAATAATATATATAATATATAATAATATTATAATATATATATATATATATATATATATATATATATATATATATATATATATATATATATATATATATATATATATATATATATATATATTCTATATATTCGAAGATATTAGCTTATTCATAGCTATCTAAAATTCGAATTGAAATAAAGTTTATTGGATTGTATATTGTATTGCAGTGTACTATTTTTTCGTTTACTATACTCTGCCGTACTCTGTATCTGTGACTCTATTCTAAATTTACTTGAACAATAGCCAATATTTAACTTTGCTATATCTTTCATTATTTGAATCTCGATTTGAATAATATGTTTGCATGTGGTTACTACTTTGACTTGCAATTGTTTGAAACAGCCATCTATTAAGAACCATTTAGAGGAATTTTAAAGTTCATCCCTATTTATTACAATACGTCTTGAGATATTTTACCAAATTCGAATTCTTGGGGATTTGGGAAATTTTTCATGAATTTCTTTACTAGACTTACTCGCTTTTTTGGAAACTTTGAAAGACGTTTTAGCAATTTAGAGGCTGTTTTGTAAATGACAATGGATGCAGAGTATACAGTAAAAGTGCACGCGCGAGATCTCAGAATAACTATTATTAAGTACTGTAGGTAATAAATTACATGTATTGCTAGAAATTCCCAAAACATTCATTTGTCATTGAAAACGTTCGAGAAAACGTTGACAACCAAATCAACAAATTGGTATCATATATACCGTATAATTAGCACTACGCCACTAGCCTACTCGGGCACTATAGGCAAAACGTTCATGTTACTTCAACAGTAAATATACACTGTCCTTAATTTGATATAAATACTAACAATATTTATTTATTTGTACGTACCATTTACAGTTGACCGAAGTAGCATGAACGTCTTGCCTTGTGCTTTATGTACTATTTAAAAAACGAGCAGGAGCGTTTTATTATGTTAAAAGCCACGAGCGCGCAGCGCGAGTGGCTTTAGACCTAATAAAACACGACCTGCGAGTTTTTTAAATGGACATTTGTATAATAAGTAAAATCTTTATATAAAAATCTTTATATAAAAATCTTTATATAGTTTGCATAACAATGATCTTTTGTTAAAGTGTTCTTTAGCTGGCATAAAGACGTATGCACGTGACTAATTTCTTACTCAAGATTGGATAATTGCTTCATGAATTATTAATGAGTTTTTGAAGTACTATTTAAAGCACGCGTAGGAGTGTTTTATCAGATATAAAACGCGAGGCACAGCCGAGCGTTTTATATCTGATAAAACACGACTACAAGTGCTTTAAATGACTTAAAAAACGACCCATCTTCTGATTAGTACATTAGCGAAGTAATTTTTAATATAAACTTTGTCTAAACCGAGAAAATCAAAGCTAAAGTTTATGTAAATTAACATGATTTTTTATCACATATAAAACCACGACACGCTTATGATTTTTCTTTGTGTTTTGCTCCTGAATTATTAATGAGTTTTTGAAATATATATATGACATCCCGTATGCATGCTTGTTGATTTTGTTGTTACAGTAACGTTTTCAATGACAAATGAATGCTTTGGGAATTTATTGCAATACATACAGTATATTATTCTAAGATCTCGCGCGTGCACTTTTACTGTAGTCTGCAGCCATTGTTATTTACAAAACAGCCTCTAAATTATTAAAACGTCTTTCAAAGTTCCAAACAAGCGAGTAAGTCTGGTAAAGAAATCCATGAAAAATTTCCCAAATCCCCAAGAATTCGAATTTGGTAAAATATCTCAAGACGTATTGTAATAAATAGGGATGAACTTTAAAATTCCTCTAAATGCATGGTTCTTAATAGATGGCTGTTTCATACAATTGCAAGTCAAAGTAGTAACCACATGCAAACATATTATTCAAATCGAGATTCAAATAATGAAAAAGATAGCAAAGTTAAATATTGGCTATTGTTCAAGTAAATTTAGAATAGAGTCACAGATACAGAGTACGGCAGAGAAAAGTAAACGAAAAATATAGTACATGCTGCAAAAGCCTGGACTCTGGAGCAAAACAAGCAAAACTCATATATTTGATATCATATATAGGCTGCATGACATGAATATATTTACCCTAGCTTGCCCATGAGAAAAATTATTTAAAAGAATAACAATACAAGTAAAAAGTAAAGATCGTGACCACCCATCACTCCGAATTTAGTGCGAAACACGTGTGAATTTATAGAGAAACACGTGAATTGCTTCTAGCTCGTATTACAGCTTGTTCCGAGTGGGGTTCCGGGTGTTCCAGGTGGGGTTCCGGGTGGGGTTCCGGGTGGGTTCCGGGTGGGTTCCGGGTGGGGTTCCGGGTGGGGTTCCGGGTTTTACAGACACCCTCTCGACTTCGTCTCGGTGAATATTCACCGGTAATCACTTCGCCTTCCGGGAATAATTGTTAAATATACTATATAACAAATTAAACACTTATTTACTGAGACCTCGGGAAAGCAGTGTGTTTTGTGGCCCCTCGACCGCCGTTGTTGCATGCCTTCGGCTCCGCCGCGGGCAACAACGGCGGTCTCGGGTCCAGAAAACACACTGTTCCCCTCGATCTCAGTAAATAAGTGATACCTAAGTCCTTCGGTGCAGGTTAACTAATGTAACATTATGAATGATTGAATGAACCACTGATTCCGCGATAATTTTGATGCCACCCAGCCACTCTTCGTTCAAGGAATTTGAATTCTCATGTCATTTCCTCTGGTATTTCCGCTCTCCTAGATATTGTAGTGGGAAGATTATAAGTTCGTTTCTACATGCATGCTGATCGTAAATTTCCTCTGGATTCAAAACGTTTCTAACCAAAGAGTCGCAGTACGTCTACTTTTCTGCATGACGACAAAAATAAAATAAATGCAAACATACTAACAGTGGAGTTGACCAGAGAAACAAAAAATCCTTTACAAATAGTAAATGAAGCTGGTGTTTATGTCGCACATTTGTATAGGTAATAGCATAGTTTTGAGTGCAATTTCGATATAAAACTCGAGTACGAGTCCTCAAAATAGTACGAGTCCTAAGAACAAGTGCTATTTGAGGTCTTTGAATTCCACAATGCAAGCGAGACTCGCACTCTTCGAGCTCACTTTTAAGACGTTGAAAATTTCTGGTTTTATTGTTTGAAAACATATATTTTGCCGAAAGTCTTCTCAAGATATTCAAATACGTTTTCAGTTCATCGAGCACCAGAAGTCTGTCAAAAAAGTAAAAATGTCCAAATTTGACAAGTTAGTAGACCGCCTTGTTGATTTTTTCTTTTCAAACTCGTTCCCAAGATCTTCATGCTGAAAATGTGCCTATTAATAGCCAATCAAAATGTGCTTAAGAAGATCGCATCCAACGACGCATCAACCCCACGCATCCACCGACGGAAGTAATTAATATTCAGCGTGACTCATGGTGTGATTGACGCATCACTGCATGCAGGAAGAGATGCCGCCGTGCGCTGACTGGCCGAGTCTAACGAGAGTGAAATAGGATAATACTATATAGCGAAGTCGCGTCGAATTACGTAAGCATACAGATATCTACTGTTATGTTCAACGCATGTCACTTGACACCTCACTCAACTTTACTGGTTATCCAAAGCATTGTTGGCAACAAAAGTGTCAGTGTTTGCGTTGCATAGAAACGCTCTATTACTTCGCGTCAAATTCCTCCCTTTTTAGCTTTGCCTTTAGCCAACTCATTGAAAAGGTATCTCCTGTACAGGGAATTTCCAAACCATAGCCGCCACCTCTATTCACACGCTAATTGCCCTTCATCACTGCTTTACTGGAGTTTGGCCCTCTTTAGGAAACGTTGTGAGCCAGATTGCCATTAATTTTGGATCTGCGAAATTTTGCAATCTATATAACGGATATGAGGAGTTAGCTCAATCAGTATCTAAGACAAATTATTTTCTATGCTTTGAAACTCAATGTGAGGACTATTTTAAGCCAACATAGACTGCTAGTAAACGTATATGGTCGAACATATTGCACTTTTCCAAATTTGAGTTGTTAGTTTTTTGTTACCGCTTTGTTTAGTTCTTGCACCAAGTTTGAAAACTCTTTTGTTAACAATTTCTTGATCTTTTTAACGTCTAGCTACTTATTACTGTAATCAGTGATTTATGATTGAACAAATAGACATTTGACCACGCCCAAGGTCTACTTTTTGCATACCTCTATTTCGCGGCCACCTAGCTCTATTAAGCGGCCACAAAGCCGATCCCCGAGGGTGGCCGCTTAATACAGGTTCGACTGTACATGAAGTAAATGCAATGTATTTGTAAAGTGAATGTTAGATAATTTATCACCGACTGCGAAGTTAAAGGGCATATAACACGAGCATTGTGTTATTCTAAATATACTATTATTGGAAATAACTTTTAATTCCTAAAAAAGTCCTAATGCAATTTCAATAGGTAAGTAACATACAACTCTCTATTTCACACTGCACAATGAGTTATGATAAAATTTGAAATATCTTTCAGTTCTATTTTTGAGAAAGCTTTGCCAGAAATAAGGTTCGGTAATCTCAGTTTAATAATTCAATATTAACTCGTCATTATCTGTCGTTAACCGTATCACATCAGCCTCAGTATCTCGATAACAAATAGAGATTTAGAAAAACTTTAGAGTTTTACGACTAGAAATATACATGAATGCAGCAATCCCTCGCTTATTTATAACTTAAAAACTTAAAACATAGTTTCAACAAGAAGTACTTTACAATTGTAAACAACGTTGTGGCCATAGTTGGTTGCCATGAAAATCATATTTTTTGCACTAGGTGGCAAAAGTAAAAATAATAGTTTGAATAAACTGAGTCAATAATTTTGAAACGCCTATAGGACCAGTGAGCATAGGTGCAATTTGTCTGCACATGTGCGAAAACGGCTAAAATTGGATTTCCATGCTTGCAAGAAAAGTTTCGCTGTCGAAATTTTTCCGGTCATCATCCACCTATACTATCCAGGCTCGTGGTTGGTTGATTGTAACAATGAAAAACAATAAAACTATAGAAATCGGTTAGATGGAAAATACGGAGTCGGAGTTCCGGAGTCGGAGTCCCGGAGTCGGAGTCCCGGAGTCGGAGTCCCGGAGTCGGAGTCCCGGAGTCTGACGTCATAAAAATATGGAAAACACGGAGTCATATGGAAAACACGGAGTCTGACGTCAGAGAAAAATATGGAAAACACGGAGTCTGACGTATTGTCAGCGTGAAATATGGAAAATAGTAATTAAATAATATATCATTTATGCGAATATAAACAAACGGACGAATTTATAATATAACAAATTGGAAATTTTCTGCACTAATTCTGGTATTTCTCTAAAATGTCGTGAAAATATGGATTATTTATTTTTAAATACAATCAAGCAAATAATATTGTTTCTCTTGTCGTGTGACTTGTTCAGTTGTACAATAATTTGAAGTGATTTTAATGCGGATTTTGTTCACCTCGCATGGTATGTTGATAAAAATATAGTTTTATATATACTTAATACTGCTAGAATATTTCATAGTCGATTTACATGTAATATTTATAACACACAAAATCTTGACACAAAACAGATATGCTGCTTGAAAACAGCGTGCAATATTGTTATTTACTAATAAATAGATGCAGCCAGCCAACACACAAATCCGTGCAGTATATTAATGGCATTAAAAAAGTTTTCAGGTGTCCAAAAAAATACCTGCACTATAGTGGTAAGCCCATACCAAGTTAATATCTCTAACATATAAGTTTTAGGTTTTTAGACTGAATTAAATATCATGCAATATCATAAGTTGAAATTAATCAAGCCATTGATATTAGTAGTAATATAGGTACCGTTCGACCCCCTTTTTTGTGGTGGCGTGTGGTGGTTTGTGGTGGCGTATCATCATTAGCATAGACTGTGGTGGCGCATCATTATATATGCAAGTAATTACTATGCAAGGGGGCCGCATCATTATATATGCAGGTAATTAAGGGGGCCGCACAATGAGGGTGCGTAATGACGTCACTCATTAAATAGGTCATAATTATATGCAATGACGTCACGCGGGCAGGTTTAAACAAGAACGTGTGAAACTTGCTGACTAAGCATTTTTTCAGCGTTCCCCCACGTGTGTGATACAATAGGGGGCTTAATATTGGCTTGCTATGAATAGCTCGAGTCCCTCACGCGGCAAATCATAATTATATGCTATGACGTCACGCGGGCCTGTCCGGGCGAAATTGGACAAAAATTTGCTGACTACGCATTTTTTAGCGTCCCTCCACGTTTATGATACAGCTCTGGCATTTTGCTGTTATTTTTAAGTGATTCCTTTAATTTAGCTCCTAGAGGAGTAAACAATCTGATATTATATCAAATAGCATTAGTGTTATATATCTAAAACTTATATATTCGGGGTATACAGCTATATGTTTTGTTGTTAAGTAATATATAAATATTATCAAGCGTCAAAACGTTGTTCAACGTTATTTTAGCAAATATTCTACATACATATATACTGTTAAGATGACCGAGTCAGATCATAAGTAAGCTTATCAAGAACATAAGTTAGAATTGGAACAGTTGTAATATATTTTGCAATAAAAACATGTAATCGTTATATACGTTGTTATTTGTTGCTAAGTCATTAGCGACGCTTGCGTGCATGTATATATTAACGTACAACATATTTGTACAGTAATCAGGCGGGCGGATCGCGCGGGTGGAAAAGCGGGCTTTGCAGGCAAAAATTTACACAAGATTTCAGTTTTACAATTATTTCTTCAAAATGTTTTAACAAAATTTAGTACGGTCTACTTTTAAGAGCGTAACGTCTAGGTGATTCTTGCATATCTTCTGGGGATAACCTAAGATATCGAATGATATCCTAAGATATCGAATGATATCCTAAGATACTATATGATATCCTAAGATATCGAATGATATCCTAAGATATCGAATGATATCCTAAGATACTGTATGATATCCTAAGATATTGTATGATATCCTAAGATATTGATATCCCAGCTAAGATATTGATATCCTAAGATACTGATATCCTAAGATACTGATATCCTAAGAAAATGATATCCTAAGGAAATGATATCCTAAGATACTGATCAGCTCGTTAGGCTCGGAGCCAGCTCCTTGGGCTCGGAGCCACCTCCTTAGGCTCAGAGCCAGCTCCTTAGGCTCGGAGCCAGCTCCTTGGGCTCAGAGCCAGCTCCTTAGGCTCGGAGCCAGCTCCTTAGGCTCGGAGCCGAGCACCGTTCTTGGGGACCTGTTTGGCTTTATTGTTTATTCACCAGGTGGCGAAGAGATAAACACGGCAGTCGCCAATAGGCGTTCATAAAGTGGACTATATTCTTATCAAACATTCGTTCTCCAACAATTCCAATTTGTTTCCTATCACTAGGACCTTGGTGGCTCCTATCTCCTATACTCCTAGCCCTACATCGACCCTAAATCGACCTCACATCGACCCTACATGACCCTACATCGACCTCACATCGACCCTACATCCACCCCACATCGACCCCACATCGACCTCACATCGACCCTACATCGACCCTACATCGACCTCACATCGACCCTACATCGACCCCACATCGACCCTACATCGACCCTACATCGACCCTACATCGACCCTACATCGACCCTACATCGACCCTACATCGACCCTACATCGACCCTACATCACAGCCTAAGGAGCTCGGCTCCGAGCCTAAGGAGCTGGCTCCGAGCCTAAGGAGCTGGCTCCGAGCCTAAGGAGCTGGCTCCGAGCCTAAGGAGCTGGCTCTGAGCCTAAGGAGGTGGCTCCGAGCCCAAGGAGCTGGCTCCGAGCCTAAGGAGCTGATCAGTATCTTAGGATATCATTTCCTTAGGATATCATTTTCTTAGGATATCAGTATCTTAGGATATCAGTATCTTAGGATATCAATATCTTAGCTGGGATATCAATATCTTAGGATATCATACAATATCTTAGGATATTATACAGTATCTTAGGATATCAACAGAAGCTTCACAGAAGCTTTACAGAAGCTTCACAGAAGCTTCACAGAAGCTTTACAGAAGCTTCACAGAAGCTTTACAGAAGCTTCACAGAAGCTTCACAGAAGCTTTACAGAAGCTTTACAGAAGCTTCACAGAAGCTTTACAGAAGCTTTACAGAAGCTCTTCCTGAAAGCAACAATACATAGAACCGTGTTTCTATGCAAACTTGAATCATTTGCCGGAGCAGTCATGCAAAGACGATATCGCCGGTCCTGTCCGCCTTGCGGTCGGCCTGATTTGAAGAATATCAGTACACATCTTTTACAAGTTCACGGTTTACAATCCAAGGAGAGAAAACCTTATCTTAAGCAAGCCAAGGTGTCGTCATGGCACCCCTACATCGGCACATCTCCGTACATAAACTCTGAAAAGCAGGGCGAAAAGCGTGTGAGCAGAAGGGCATACTCGTTGCCAACTAAGAAACCGAAAACAGCACAAGCATCTCTGACCACCAAACCCTGTCCGGAATTCAACTTCCGCCATAAATTTTCGCTATTGGTCGTGGGTCCGAGCCAAAGTGGAAAAACATATTTTGTACAACAAATTTTGGAAAAGAATCGTATCGTGTACGATGAGCAAAAACGTATTCGTATTTTTTGGTACTACAACCAGTGGCAAGATTGTTACGACAGTTTGAGAAAATCCCTCGGAAAAAGCATCGAGTTTGAGAGAGGTTTGCCTGAGCTGTCCGAGAACATGAGCGAGATTCATACGCGGTACAACAACATCATCATACTGGACGATCTGATGGCTGGGAGCGACAGATATCAGTATCTTAGGATATCAGTATCTTAGGATATCAGTTTTATTAGGATATCAATATCTTAGGATATCAGTATCTTGGGATATCAATATCTTAGGATATCAGTATCTTAGGATATCAGTATCTTAGGATATCAGTATCTTAGGATATCAGTATCTTAGGATATCAATATCTTAGGATATCAGTATCTTAGGATATCAGTATCTTAGGATATCAGTATCTTAGGATATCAATATCTTAGGATATCAGTATCTTAGGATATCGGTATCTTAGGATATCAGTATCTCAGGATATCAATATCTTAGGATATCAGTATCTTAGGATATCAAAATCTTAGGATATCAATATCTTAGGATATCAGTATCTTAGGATATCAATATCTTAGGATATCAATATCTTAGGATATCAGTATCTTAGGATATCAGTATCTTAGGGTATCAGTATCTTAGGATATCAATATCTTAGGATATCATCCAGTATCTTAGGATATCATTTTTCTTAGGATATCAACATCTTAGGATATAATCCCTATCTATCCATAGGGATACATTTAGTTATGCAAATTTTTTGTTCGCCTAATCCCTTAATTACCTACACGCCACCTAATCACCTGGCAACACATAACAACGCAGCAAAGTTTAAAACATGTTTCTTAATACAAATAATAGACAAAAAATATTACAACTAAGACTGTTAAATTGTTCTACAGGTTATTTCCTTTAAGTATTCTATCTGACTCGGTCATCTTGACCGTATATATGTATGCGGGTTTACAACATGCAAAGAGCGATCATAACAACGGCTTTGACAACCCGGGATTAGCAACTGCTTATTTCTGTTGCGATATTTTTTATTTCTGTTTGGAAACTTATTGCTCAAAACGAGCCATCAAAATTAAAACGAATTTCAATTGCGTGTTGAAAATAAGAGAGGGACTCACAACGTTGTTACATGATTGTAGTGCAAAAAATTTTCTACTGTACCGGGTTCGAACCGGTGACCAAAGGAATACTGAATTGGTAATAACTACAATCCTACCAACTGAGCTAACGGTAGGTTTTAAAAAACTAACTTCTATTTCATACTTTTATACATGCAAACTATGAGAAACCTCCTGTCGTTTTATTACAAATTTGTCAGAAACTAGTTGTGATGCTAATCGATGCCTGCCACGTCTGGCCCAGGCCTGCCCGCGTTAATTGGTCGCGCTACCTGTCACAGTTGGCCCAGGCCTGCCCGCGTTAATTGGTCGCGCTACCTGTCACAGTTGGCCCAGGCCTGTCCGCGTTAATTGGTCGCGCTACCTGGCCAAGGGTTAGGGTTAGGGCCAGCAACGTTACGTCACATATTTTGCATACTAATTACTTTCGGAGATTTTGCATACTAATTACTTCCGTTGCTATATGGGGGTCTATCACTACTCATGCAACAGTGCACAAATTACACGATGACTTTATTATATAAATCAACACTCGTACTCATTGACTTTCGTAGTTTCGTACTGTTGTTCGAATTAATGCCTGGTTCACACTGGTCGTAAGAATCGGAGATTTCCATTGTCTGTGATCATTGGTGTGTAAAATGCTTTCTCTGTCGGAAAAGAATACAATAGATCGTCGATGAATTACGATCAGTGTGAACCAGGCTTAAAGCCTGGTTCACATGTGTCTGCGATGTGTCGGCGGGCTATTGTCTTAGCAGTTCAACCAAATAATTCACAAAAGAATGCATCAACAGCTGTAAACAATGACGTCGCAGGCATACCGCAGGCATGTGAACCAGGCTTAACAGTAATGTAGCTAGATTATAGATTAATTTGTTGCCCAGCCTCCATAGTCCATATATATTGTAGCCCAGCCTCCATTTACACCAATAATGAAATTAGCTCATTCTGGTAACTAGCTCAATTTTGTTGCTTGCAGTGTATCGGATATATGGGTCTTTCAGATCCCAGAATTACCTAATTATTGTAAAGTCTGCATAAAGCAGAAAAGGCTCTGTTTTTATCAATGACCGGTGCCTATTGAGTGACCAAATATTGTCAGCCTAATCCACTTATTTGATTGCTAATTCATGTTACATTACTTTAAAGCACCTGGATTACATGATTTGCCCGTAAAATAGCAGCAATTGATAAAGTTGAGTACATGGACTGAATGTATCAAGCAGAATGCATGTTGGCGATTTTAAGCGATCTTAGGCGATTTAGGAGAAATTCGACAATTTTAACCCGCGATTTAGCGCGATTTTAGGCGATTTAGGGCGATTTACGGCGATTTACCGCCCCAGAGTAGGCCTGGAAGTGATATGACTGATATCCTCATCTACTGGATGTGGAAAATGACAGTAAGTGTTATCTGTGCTAGATATTGGTGAACAAGAAACGCTTTCACTGCTTTTCATATCAGGCATTGAACGCTTGGGTGATTTTGCTCTACTAACGAAGAAGTCACTAAGTTGTGGCTGATGCGCGTCGACCACAACACTAAATTTCACTTTTTCACCCTTGTGCACTTTTTTAACATGGTCGTTTGCCCCCACCCACCCGCCCCGTACGCCTATGAGTAAGCTCCGAAAGCTGTTCAATGTATCAACAAAAACGAGTGCATGTAAAAAATTATTGAATCTGGACAGTTGTTTGTCTATCAATGTGTGCCGTAATTGTGTCGACAAGAATAGTAATTTATTAGACTTATTATATAAAGTTGATTCAGTTCGCGAGCGATTTAATTTAATATTAGTAGTAGAAGTTAATCTAATGGAAAAGAATCAGACAACTGTAACCGAGAAGCAGAGAGGTGGCGATTGTAATCAACGAGAAAACGTCGCCAGAGTTCAAAATCCGGTAAAAATACGCGTTGTTTTCTCAACAAACGATTTTGTATTAATAATCAGTAATCGAGATCAAGAAACCCAAACTAAACCCGAAACTAGTGAGGAAATTTTAGAATCATTAGATGCATTTTCGGTACGTGACATTATTAATAAAGTTTATTTCGACACCCTGTACTTTTAAATATACTCAATGTAATGCTTGTTTGTGTATTTTCACATGGTTTTTGTGTTCTACAAAATTGTGAATATTTTATACTTTGGGGATCACATGCAGAAGTGCCCTTTTGGCACTTTTGAGTCGTTTAGTAAATGGTTGAGGCTATCGAACAAGTACGTAAATCATGCGGTCTAAATGTTCATAATTAAATTTTCAATTGTCTGATAAAAATTTTTAAAGGGGTGTCCTGATTTTGTATCATGATTTTTGCGGATATCGCCATTATGATAATCATGAAACCGCGCCTATAGGAAAATAATTGAAGCCGTTGGTAATTTTACAGGCGTTTTTTGACATGTCACAAACAGAAAAAAAAACAGAAAATTAAATTAATATGTAAACCAGAAATACTTATCTGGCTATCAACAGGCAATAAACATGTAATTATTTGAAACAATATTGCTGTGGAAAATGGCTGGGAATGGATTTTCCGGGCTTTATCTCTCAAGACGAAGTATGCTTAACTACATGTCCCAAGTATATAAACACTTCTCAATTTACAATTTACAACGAAACATTTTCGCCTCTTTTATAAGGACACAAAGTGTGTCAAAAGCAAGCTTATTTTAATGACTGCATAACAATTTCTGCAAGTTGATTGGTCAAGTTTGACGTATTTAGCTGTTTTATCATTTATTAAAAAAATCCTGGTTTTGTGATTGGCTAACGGCCAACTGTGAAATTGTCATATCAACTCAATGGCTAACCAAATCTGGATTTTTCACATTCATATTAGCAAAATGATGTCAAAGAATCAATATGAAAAAAGTTGGACGCGTTTGTGCCATATAACAAGCACATATTTTTTAACGTACACAGTCGGACTCCTCATTGATAGTCGGACGGACCATTGACCCGCTCCCTTAAACACAACATTCAGCGCATACTCTTCTTATTAAATGCGCCTTCCCAGTGTGTCTTGCGCACGCTATTGATGATTTCAAAATACGAGTTGTATTGCTTGGTTGAGATGTCAAAATTTGAGCAGGACACATTGTGGCTTCATATCTTGTGTGGCGATGAAATCTGACATATTTTATTAAGCTATATCCGCCATTCCCCCTTGCATGCTTTTCTTTGATTTGGTTACTGTTTTTTGTAACTCTTTTCTTTGCTTTTAAGCTATGCCTTTCAAACACCGCGACTGGATACGATGTATTAATACATCTATATTTATTCTCAATAGATTAATAATAAATAGATTGATAGATAAAAATCCCATGGTGGTAAAGCCGTAAAGTACGTAGCTACGAGGCATACAGTGACTTACAGTGCATTAACAGATTAAATTGTCATAGTGTTAAAGGTAGCTCTATTCTAGTGGATACTCGGAACGCAACCAAGTAGTTATTTTGAGAACGAGGCATACAGTTAGATTAGCATTAGATCAAATTCTCATGCTATAGATACTGTAGCTCTCAACCTCGTTGTAGTGATTTGACAATGACCGCTGACAACATGCATGGACTTTGTTATGGGAGAAAGGACATGTGTTAGGAAAACGATCGAACAGACTAGAAAGTTATTGTAAAGTTTATATTTACGTTATGTCTCATTATAATGTTCTATGCATGAAATAAAGGACACAACAATGGCATAGTCGGCAGAGCCCGCCTCCGTAATTACCTCGGGTCGGTACGACACCGAGGTCTTAAATTCGGCTCCTATTTTTTTTTATTGTTTTTCATTTGTGTCGAGCCGCGCGCGTAGTCGAAGATCGAAGGGCCTGCGGAGGAGACGACAACTTCCGGTAAATAAGTGTACTTCCGGCAAGCATCTGCCAAAGCGAAACGGAACCCGAAGCTGTCCTTGCACAAAATCCGTCAGAATTGTTCATGACGACCCGCACGCCTATAAATTGAATTATCTTGAAGGTGTTAGTTACCACAGCATTATTAGTCGAGGTGGTAAGAGTGGTGACATGTATAATGAATTTATAGTGAAATAATTTATGCGTACATGAAATTTAACCCCATAGATATGATGTAGCAAATAATTAACTGAGCTAACATACAAACCAGGTTGTCATCACCAATTCATAATAATGTTAGCAGACAATGCCGCGCAAAGTTCAAATTGCGCCAAAATAGTCTGAAGAAGAGTGCATTCTGCTTGACAATCGTGTGTATGGATTCAGAATGGAGATCAAGATCGAACAAACTGGCAATATTTTTATGGCTGCTTATTAAAGAATAAAGATTAAAGATTAATGCGAAGTATTTTCAATCAGTAAGGTTAGGTAATAGTCAAAAGGCTATAGCTTATAGGTATTGCAGCACGCAATCAGTTATTATATTTCTTTAGTATACAGTATGCTAGATACCACGGCTTTCAAGCAGGGCTATCACAACCGCGAGTTGATTGTACAATATTTGTTACTTTAATATACTCATTTCTATATTTTGATACAAGGAAGCACAAGACAAATAACATTTATTTACTTATATATCCCGGGTGGCGCAAAAAAAGTTCAAGCGTTTGATCTATCATAGCGAAA
>CACRXK020012945.1:0-14532 GCA_902702795.2 Paramuricea clavata
AGTATTTTTACGCATTTTCCGAAAGTCTCTCAACATCCCTTGTGCATGGATCATGCAATCCTGCACAGAAAAACATTCGGTATTCCTTTAATCCAATATAGCAGTGATTCATGATGATATCATAGTCTATGGTCATAGTCTATGGTACTGAGGATAGCGAGGAATAAGCGATAGAAAGCCATGGCACTGCCTTCAATGTCCTGTTAGGATGCAGATCAAAAGAGCTGAAGCTAAACAAGAAGAAATTCAAGCACCGGTACTGTACAAGCTTGATGTAACCCACTTTGGTCACGTTATCAGTAAAGATAGAATTTCGACATGCCTAAGCCTGTTAATGTGCAACAGACTTGGTGTATACTGTAGTCAACAACCAGTCCAAGTTCATTCCACAGCCAGGCACCATCGCAAACCTCTACGACGTCTCACCACAGCATGAAAAAGCATAAGCATTCTCAACAATTCAATTTGTATAGGACACAAACTTTTAATAACATTTATATCAGGCCTTCATTTTTCTTTGCCTGCTAGCTCACCACAAGAAAAATAAAGCCTGATTGCAGGTTATCTGTTGCCAGGACTCATTATATAAAGTGTGTGTGCTCAGCTTGTAGATCTTTATTCAAACAATATATCAAAACAAGCATCAATGGTGGTGCTGATGATAAGCATGTTGTCA
This sequence comes from Paramuricea clavata, assembly GCA_902702795.2. NCBI lineage: Eukaryota > Metazoa > Cnidaria > Anthozoa > Malacalcyonacea > Plexauridae > Paramuricea > Paramuricea clavata. Next base: position 677 of record CACRXK020012945.1, read on the forward strand.
TAATAAACTCATATCATATAGCTTAGGGCTTGATCCATCTAGAAAAGTGTCCTCTACGGGTAGGAGTGACAGTCAACTAAGTGTGAACTCAAAAATACTGTAACACAGGAGAAAACAATTCTGAGAAGGTCACAATGCACTGTTGTTTTTTCACTTTTGCTTCTTGGACAATTCTGCCAGATGAAGTTTTTAGTAAGAGCTGTGTTGTTGTGAGTACATGTAAGTGCGACACTTAATCAAGGGCAGCACAGTGCGCCACTTTTTAATCATTTTACTCTCTTGTGTGGGCCAGCAGTCAATTGCAGGTGCCACTTAATTGACAAAGTACCTACAGTATATGGTTAAATAAGAAAACTGCCTACCTGTAGTCATTGCTGTTTGTACTGATGTAGGCAAGTGTATACCTATACATGAACAAAGTGGAAAATTAAATTGATATATACTGTTTCATATACTGTACTGTCGTAGGGGTCGAAATTCCCACTATTCCGAATATACTAAACTTCATGATCATGGTATTCTGTTTGTATAGTATAAAAAATTGTGGTACCAAATATCGACAAGCAAGAGTTTTCCTCTTGTATAATATATCACTTTATACCGGACTTTGAGCCACTGTTCCACTTCGTAGCAAAGTTCTTGTTCGCTTGCAGTACTTGCGTATTCTAATTTCTTTGCAGCAATATTAACTTATTATAATTAACTTTGCTACAATAACATGACAAACTGGCGCGGGCCTGCCCTGTCGTCAAAAACAACTTTAGCGTCTAGTTTTTATATGATTGACTAAAACGTTATACAAAATGCGGCGGTATGTATCGGGCGCAGAGAACCGTCAGCCAAGCTCCAAAAATTGGACAATAACAAAAAGTGAACTTGACAAAATGTTTTGTGAATTTTGTCTTGCTCATCCGACTGTGGCAAATAAGTCGAATAGATCGTTTTTTATTTGTACCATCAGATAACTGTACATGTATATTTTTTGTTATTCAATTATTGAAGTTCATTTTGGGAGTCTCAAGGATGATTTTACGAAAATCAGAACATTAACGCGGACCCTGCATGAACAGGCTCTCAGAAACAGACAAACAGTACAGTACATTAAGGAATAGTGGATTTTCAGACGGAATAGTAAATTTCATAATCTACTATTCTGGCTGTATAGTACAAAAAAAATTAAATTTCGACCCCTGACTGTCATTAATTAAACATAGATTTAACCCATTAAGTAATTGCTTTGTGCCCCAATGCACCTTACCTTACTTTATTATTCTACTGTATTTTACTCATCAAGGGAAGAGCACATTTTGTATGACATTTACTTCACAAACCCTGAGAGCTGTTGATTCGTACTTTGTATCAGATGCACAATTTTGATGGTTTCCATAGTTTATTATTTAATCTTGGGTGGACAATTCCCAAATTGCATTTCAACTAAGTCATTTTAGAGAATAGTTTTGGAGATTTTGTCATATTATCCAAATAGTTGAGGACAAATATTGTGTAAAATTTATGTTATGAAAGCAAGAAACTTTCCTTTCACAGTTATATGGTGAGAAGGAAATACTTATCACTTATTTACTGAGACTAAGGGAAACAGTGTGTTTTGTGGACCCGAGAACGCTGTTGTTGCCCGAGGCAAAGCCGAGGGCAACAACGGCGGTCGAGGGGCCACAAAACACACTGCTTTCCCAAGGTCTCAGTAAATAAGTGTTTTGTTATATAGTATATAAGTGTCAAAGTATGAATAATTCACCGATTATTGGCGTGAACTTAATTTGAAACCAAAACTGGATAAATAGAACGCCGTAAATGTTTTGTAAAAAGTTTAAAAAATGAACTTTGGAACTTCATGGTTGATATGCACGCATGCGTATTGCACCCATTTTATTATTGACCGGTCAATAAATGTTTCATTGCGGACCGGTTGCCGAACATGATGTTTTGTGGACCGGCACGTGACACGGTTTGACCAATCGGCAAACAGAAAAATTGAACTTTGACACTAACTGTATAACAATTTGGGTTGTCATTTGAGAAATGTAATCGTCTGCCAGGTGCCACCTTCTACTGGGAACCATTCCTCTCTCCTTTTTGGATGTCCTACAGTATTGCATATTCCTATACTCATAAGTGGATTTTATGCCGTCCCCCTCTGAACAGTAGAAATTTCATGTGTGGAGTCTGTATTTTTTTTTTAATGTACCATTCATATGTTTTGTGGATAAACATACATTTAGGGTTAGCAACATGTTTGTGATTGAGGTCACTAATTGTTACAATAGGTTGTATCTAATGTTACTGCTTGCTGCCAAAAGTTTTAAATCTGCAACAATTTAGCTGTTCTAATGGCACATTTTTCTCTTGATTAAATTATTAAAATGAATTTGCAAATTTGTTACAAATATATTGTATTTATAATTATTATTTACATGTAATTATAAATACATTATTAGTAATTGCAACAGTCATGATCAATGACAAAACTACTTGTGTGCAACAAGGGGGAATTTCGTTCTCGACCAATCAGCGCTTTTGTTTACATTTTTGCCCTAAGCCAATCAGAATGCGTAAAACGCTTCATCACATGAAATTTGTAAACAAACATATGGGGTTACTTCTGAGCTTTTCTGCAAGCGTTTTTTTGTTTTTTTGCCATGAAATTCATATATGTTGTTCTTAAAAGAATTCTCCTCAACTTCCTCGTGGCGATTTTTGATTAATTGCTTGATTGCGAAGATATGGGTCTTCAAACATTGCGTTGCGCAGGCTTAAATACCACCCCTCAAATTTGTAGGTTCCGAACGGATTAGCGTTTTTAAAAGCCTTTCAAATCGAGGTTTGAGACGTTTTATTTTTTAAAAGATACTTTTATCTTCATATTTTCACATTAACTTATTAATATCCTGTGTAACAACTAAACAGGGCATTTCCGGGCCGGGACAAGTTGACATGTCGATTTCTTGCCAAACAGCGTGGCGATCAATATGGCGAATATCTAAATACAGGGAATTTTTAAAATTTTGTTGGTATAAATGGGATAAAGAAACTCATCAAATATTTGGACTATGGACCTTCAAACTTATGCCAAGTATTTATTTGATTGATTAGCTCAATAACTGTTTTTTGGCTCGTTTTTCGTCGATTTCGACAATTTAGTCGACTTCAAAATAATGTGTCAACATTGCGTGTTGCAGCCTGTGGATATGAATATTTTCGTTTGTTTGACCATAACACTTTTCTTCACTGTTTTTAATCCTTGAATGACAATATATTCAGTTGGTCGCAGAGTCCTAAACTTAAGGAAGATGGATGACTTTGGGACAGATATCAAAATTTTGTTCAGATATCAAAATTTATGGACATATATAGTCACAGAGCATAGTCATAGGACCCTCATTGTTTCTTCCTTAATCTGGCCCACTAGTCACAAATGGGGCCTGTTCGTATGACCTGGCTAGGCAGGAGACAACATTTGCCAGTATTGCCGATATACTATCCTGCTACTATCCTGGCTAAGCACAAGGTATCCGTTGCCAGAATCCCAACTATGCAAGCCAAGAAATTCACCATTTACAGTAAACATTCTATCCCCCCAACCAGGGCCTAGCCCAGATCATATCGACAGACCCTTAGCAGATCCTGAAACTACAATTGGAACATTTTAGGCCATAACCTTGTAGAATCAACCAGGTATTGTCAGTAGTATAATATCACACTGGGCATGCAAGCTGGTCTTGCCCATTTATATGGGCTAAATATACACCTGCCCATGGTAAGATACTGCCTCGTATATTAATTTTATATATGTTTGAGATTGCATTCACATGAAACAACCTGGTTGAATTTATTGGCCCAACATTTGCTTGAGCAAGTTGATATCCTGCATTGGGAGTCTCACACTAATAAAGGTCATAAGCTGGCCAACCAGCTCACTCGACTAAAAATCATGTTATAATACACAATTTGGCCCAAGTAAATAAGAAATTGATTAATATAAGCCTTCTGAAGCTGTTGTCATTAACAAATTAACCAGCATTTCACACAAATTTCTTGACAACAGTTGCCAGGTTAGCCTGGCTCCTGTGAGGCAAATGACAAACTAGTCCTGAAAAGAAAATCCAGCCATGTTTGCTGGGCTAGCATGGCCCATTTTGACAGCCCTTAACAGGGAGAGCTTATTTTTGGAAGGGAGATCTAATTTTTGGAAGGGAGGCCTAATTGTGAGGTTACTGGGGGCTTAATATTGGATTGCATTATATAATATGTGTAAAATATTCATTTGTGCACAGGTATTCTGGTAATGCACAAATTTATGGACTAAAATGTTTCAATTATAGTAGATCGGGATCTATTGGGGACCTGTTTATATGATCTAGACTATCCAGAACACATGCTTGAAGCCTAATTCATGTTGCCTGTTTGGTATACAGTGCTTATTGATCCTTATTGTATATATGGTGAATTTCTTGGCTTACATATAGCCAGGATTCTGGCAATGGAAACCTCACGCTTAGCTAGGCCGATAGTAGCAGGATAGGATAGAACATACTGGCAAATGTCGTCTCCCACCTAGCCAGGTAATATGAACAGAGCCCAATTGTGACAAGTGAGCCAGATGAAGTAAAAAAACAATGAAGTTCATATACAGGTATATATCCATAAATTTTGATACCTGAACAGCAACATTGAACAAAATCATTCTGTCCCAATGTCATCCATCTTCCTTAAGTTTAGGACTCTGAGACCAATGAATATATTGTCAATCAAGGATTAAAACCAATGAAGACAAGTGTTATTGTCAAACAAACGAAAATATTCATATCCACAGGCTGCAACACGCAATGTTGACACATTATTTTGAAGTCGACTAAGCTCGACTAAATGTCGAAATCGACGAAAAACGAGCCAATAACTGTCAGTTATTGAGCTAATCAATCAAATAAATACTTGGCATAAGTTTGAAGGTCCATAGTCCAAATATTTGATGAGCTTCTTTATCCCATTTATACCAACAAAATTTTAAAAATTCCCTGTATTTAGATATTTGCCATATTGATCGCCACGCTGTTTGGCAAGAAATCGACATGTCAACTTGTCCCGGCTCGGAAATGCCCTGTTTACTTGTTACACAGGATATTAATAAGTTAATGTGAAAATATGAAGATAAAAGTATCTTTTAAAAAATAAAACCTCTCAAACCTCGATTTGAAAGGCTTTATAAACGCTAATCCGTTCGGAACCTACAAATTCGAGGGGTGGTATTTAAGCTTGCGCAAGGCAAAGTTTGAAGACCCATATCTTCGCAATCACGCAATTAATCAAAAATCGCCACGAGGAAGTTGAGGAGAATTCTTTTAAGAACAAAGTATATGAGCTTCATGGCAAAAAACAAAAAAACCGCTTGCAGAAAAGCTCTGAAGTAACCCCATATGTTTGTTTACAAATTTCATGTGATGAAGCGTTTTACGCATTCTGATTGGCTTAGGGCAAAAATGTAAACAAAAGCGCTGATTGGTCGAGAACGAAATTCCCCCTTGTTCTTGTGTGCATATTAACATAGGAATAAAACTGTCAGATTTTTCTTTTGTATAATATACATACTATCATGGTGCATTCTGTTGATAAAGTTTGAAAATCTTGGGTGTGGAATTGCAGGGCTTGAAATAGGTTCCTAAAGTTCCCAATCTTGGTGATCGACAGTTATGACTTTCCCTGCTTTTTCTGGTTCAATACCCTGTTTTCCCAGCCGCCAATTATAAACAAGTTCTTGCCGGTCATTGATTGATGATCAGCTGTTATTTCAAGCCATGTGTTGACATAACACTAGTTTTGGCATATTATTACGGATCACCAAAGTGTGTGGAACACATGAAAATTTCATTCACATTAAAAATTCATGCCCACAAATGTTGACAACCAAACACCTACATTTTTAATTTTAAACAGCCAATCGGGTCCTTAGTAACAATTGCTATGAAAAGTTGATTGGCTGGTTAACCCATTGAGTGGCAGCACTCTCCACTTGACGAGTAAAATCATCTGGTGTTAGACAGAGTAAAATACTAAAGTAGGGTGCATCAGGCCATGCATTGCCACTTAAAGGGTTAAAATTGGGGCTTCGGTGGCAAAGTGGTTAGCGCACTTGCCAGGTTCAAGCCCCAGTGAGAACTTTCTCAACAGGACTCGAACCCAGTCTTCATATGGAAAGAGTACAAGTCAACGCTCTGCCGAAAGTCATGGCACAGTATAGGGAGACAACCAGTAGGGCCACTTGGGGGAGAGAAAAGTGGCAATTATTTAAGCTAGGTTCCAGGTGTCTTACGCGGCTAAAATCATTATTCTGTAGTACAATTTTATAGTGGACTGCTGCCGTTTACTGGCTGCCAATATGTAAATTAGGTTGGCAGCCAGTAAACAATGTAGACACTTTTTTACGCTGAGTGGCCCTACTGTACTTTTCCTATACTGTGGTCATGGGTTTTCTCCAGGTAGTCTGGTTTCCTCCCACAGGGAAAGTTGATTATTTTATATAACTTTATAACTTTCATTATAACTTGCTCACCTTTTTGCCAATTCAAATTCTCTAGCTTTTCTATACAGCTCAGCAAAAGCTAAACCTTTTAAATTTCGCTGAAAGATCAAACATTAATAATATAATTTAAGAATTAATAATTCACTCAAACTATTATTTCGCGCCACCATACATATACAAATTTATATCATTGCGTTGTACCTCATGTGGGCTGTTCAAACGTCCTTCAATTTTGCTAATATACTTCTCAACTTCGGATTTGTGCAGTGCCATAGCGAGAACAAGGATAAATGATGTTTAAAATTTGGAAAGCATCTTCTTTTCAAGCGTTTGGAAGTATATAAAGTCGAGAAGAAGAAAAAATATTTTGATTTCAGAGCGGCTGAGCTTTCGTTTTTATCATGGAGTAGCCTGACTTTGCCTGACTCCACCTGACTCCGAACAAACCTACCGAACCCACTCCGAACCCAGCAAAAGTAGGTACGCGTGCGTGCATAAATCCGCATGTTTAGTACGGGTTAGGGGCCGCGGAGCTGGAGGGGATTGCCCCCCCCCCCCCTTCACCAAGTAAAAGTAAAAGAAAAAAATGTTATTGATATATATGGTTAAAAAAATCTGACTACAATATGCTTCGTTCGCTCCCACCCCGACTTCCAAACACTCCGCGGTCTCAGGTTACTCAACGAAGTTGTTATTGATTAACTGATCTAAACTTGTTGATAGATTGTTGTTGTTGTTGACTTATTGTGAGGGGGGGACTGTTGTTGTGATTGTTGTTTTTGGTTGTCTATGCTGTGTATGCTGGCTTTGGACGGCCTGTATGGCCAGGAATTGGGAGACACCAGACACACACTCAGGGGCGTAGGAACCTTCGAAAAGTTGGGGGGGGCAGGCTTTGAGGGGCACTTTTCGAAAAAAAAGGGCATCTCCAAATTTTTAGTTGGCGACCTCCCCCGAACCTCCGCCCCCGTCGCCAAAAAAATTTCGGTCAGTGTAACATTTTAGGGGACCAAAAAAATTTTCCGGACATATCCCAAAAATATTTTCAGGATAAACAAAATTTTTTTCGTAAATACTAAAAAAATTTTCCGGAATACAAACAAAATTTTCCGGATATACGATTTTTTTCCGCAATTTTTAACATTTTTCAGGAAATAACGTACTTTGAAGTTTTCAAAAGTGCACCTTGAGCTAAAAATACAATTTTAATGAAAAATTTTTACGCACAAAAAGGGCACCTTGTTTCCGGAAAAAGGGCACTTGCCAAAACTTGGGGGGCCATGGCCCCCCTGGCCTCCTTCCGGTTCCTACGCCCCTGCACACACTTTAACAGTTGCGGTCCAAAACCAATAGGTTTAGAATATCAGTTTATTTCTTTAAAATTTAGTATTTTGGTACTAGACTCATACGTACGGCAATTATATTTTATTTCAAAATTTTATTTCAAATGTTGTTGCAAATTTTGTTTTGTTACAAAATGTTTTAATTTTCGTGATTTTTGTTTTAAAAGCGTGATTCTTGATTGCTTGACCAATATATGTTTATTGTTTATATAATAGAATTATTGCTTTACTGCTGGTAGAATTTTGATTTTAAATGAATTTTAAAAACGAATTTTATTTTTATTAATGAGGGTTGGAACCAGGGGCGAAACTTGAGGGGGGTATGGGGGGGTGTTACACCCCCCCAAAATACGAATCATCCCGATTGGCAGGGCAATCAAAGGTCTCTTATAAATAAATGATAGCACATAGGCGTACCGGGCGGGGGCAATATTCGATCAACAGTCGGGCAATTTTGGTTTGAAAAAAAAAAAAATGGGACAAATCGCCAAAATAATTTTTCCGGAAAAAATTTTTTGGTACTTTTTGGCAGGGCATCACTGGTTTTGGCAGGGCAATTCTGCCAGACACCCCCCTAATTAAAAGGGGCTAGTTTCGCCCCTGGTTGGAGCATGTCCACCACACCACAGGGGCCAACCAACAACTTTAGCAATTTGTGTTTTTAGAAGACAGAAGTTTTTCATTGTCGTCAGTAAAAGGTCTACAAGACCTACAAGGGCTGATAACTTTTAGTGTAAAGCTCGAAGAAAACAGAATTCCAAATTTCTGCTCGAAAAACAATCAACACTTATGTAACATTGGCTTCTAATTTGCAGAATTTTTCGGCTTTAGAATTGCAGGGATCTCTCTTATGAGTTTATGCGAGATCTCAACAGATTGTATAAACATTTCAAATTTTTTTGCCAGAATGGTCCATGGAGTCATGGACCGGAATTCCGGTGGCGGAAAAAGCCGGGAAAGCTTTCTCCCACAATGCTTAGCGCACTGGATTGTGGATGGAAGAAGTATAAAAAGAGTACATTATGGCAGCAATGGACACAGATGAACAACAAAATTCACCTCAAACTAATCTACGAAGATCTAACTCTGCACCACTTATAAATGGAGCTAATCTTACTGAAGCAAATATCTCATATATTCCCATAACACCGCGACATAGGCGCTCAAGTACAAGTCAAATGGCCAATGGAAATCCTTATTCAGTGGTACGTTTCATCTATTTTCTAGCTTAGAACGTTCGAATACAGAATCATTTGAGTCACAATTTAAATGCATTTATTTTCCCCTAAATAACGTGGTGTTTTGTGTTTAGCCTGTAGGTTCACCTCATTCAAGACTACTTCAAATTAGAAAGGTAAATGCCAGAATCGAGCATATTAAAAGTGTCTCTGTTATTAAATAAAAATCATTGTTTTTCTTAAATATTTGTGAGTAATTTTCTAATTACCTAAATTTCTAAGTTTTATAGAAGTATAATTAATTAGTGGGAAAGTATTAAGGTGTTAATTGTAAATTAGTTGATCTATGATTTCACTATTTCTCCCTGCCATAATTTTCCTTGCTGCTGAACAAACTGATATAAAGGCCTATAGTGCCTAACAGTCGAGTCCATGGTTGTGGCATTAGAAATCTGTTGAATTATATATATATGGCTATACTCCAGACAGAGTGGCATTTTCACGGGGCTAGCTGCACTCATAGTTTTGCATCTGTCCCAATGGAAATGTCACTCAGAGTAATTACATCTACAATGTTTGTTGTCATTTTGAACACAGAGTTTTCAAGTTGGCGATCAGCCAGACTACAGAGTACGGCAGTTTTTGAAGAGATCTTGAGTGTCCAAGATAAAAAGTTAGGTGTGCAATCGTGCAATCATGTCTGAAATTTATCCAAGGTGTTATTGTTTAAATTGTCAATAATATGCAAGAATACAAGTTGCCATACTCTCCAGTCTTGTTGATCTGCTGAAATGAAGAGAGTCAGTCATGCCAAGACTGGGAAGTAGGCTAATGCAATATATTGATATTTTCTATAAATATTGATATTTGATTTTTCGCATATTGAAAGTTTAAACTAGACAACCTATCTCTTTTTTGGCAATTATTGTCCAGTAAAGTTTAGGAAACATTCATAAATGTGATGTAGTATACATGCAAGTTGACTAAACTACATTTTATAATTTGCATAATTCGATATAATCAATATTATTTTTTGATACCTAGTGATGTGCAAACTCCGGTTTTTCAGCTCCGCCTGTTTTACAGCTCAAATCGCCAGCTGTGTTGGTTACAACTCAGGGGATAAACTCTATAACTGGATAATGATGGATATTATTGGGCTAAGTTATTTTGTCCCTGGCATGGCTTTTGTTAGTGAATTAAGTGAAAGAAATGTAGATTGAATAAAGTACTCTACAACAAATAATAACTTGGAAAGTACAAATTGCCAAAAATTTTAAAACTTTTTATAATTAAATTTAATGAATGCTAAGTGACCAATGTTGCCTGGAAGGAGCATGGCATTTCTTTGACCCAAAAACACTTGACCAAGTAGAAAATATCTATGGAGCTCAGCCTTTCATTTTGACAGTGTGCAATGGCACAACGCCAACCTCTCTGTCCTCCACAGAGCAATCGTTCGCACACAAATTATATGAAAGAAAGCTGTTGTTGATTCATTTATTGTCCAAAATGTAAACATATAAAGCTAATAAAAGTAGATATTTCATAATTAGTAATTATTTTTACAAGACATGAATACAACAGACTATGCACATGCAGCGTAAAGTTGATTCAGAGTTAGATGTAAGGTGACAATGTAAGGTGACATGATTCAGCATATCAAAGCACGATGCTTGAGATTGAATTACAACTTTTCCTGTGATAAGATAGATCACAAACATGATGACTTATTGCAATTAATTTGGCTGTTTACACTTGACCCAACAGATATGGCTTCAGATTATATGTACTTTCAACAAATTTGATGTTGCCATTAGTTGTAACCAACACTAATTCTTTGAAATTGTCACATTTCCTCTCATTCTGACTTTACAGCCGGAGCTGGGAGAAAGCACCGCAGCTCTGGCTGACGAAAAAATGCTGGAGCTCTGGCAGAACTCTGGCGCACAGCACTATCGATACATTTTTTCAATATTGCATCAGTCTACCAGGATATTTGCAGTGTGCAAAGGATTACCTTTGTGCACGTTTGAGCCTAAGTTATTCTCATATGCACAAACCCAGAATCACCTTTGTGCATTTTATTACATTTTATAAACTTTTCAGTCTGGAGTCCTGCAATAAGTCCAAAGCGTAGTGAAAATCTTTGTGTTAAATTGACCATTATTCTAATTATACTGTATATCATAATGTTGTATGCCTGTATGTTTTTGTTGTTGCTAGGAAGAGTTTATGGATGAAACAGAGCAAGATAGGTAAAGCACTTTCTTCAATAGTTCATCACTAAACACAATGACAGAACCATATCTTGGGCTGTAGTTGAACTTCTGTATTATGCAGCCATGCAATCACACATGCATACCTAGTATTTACACTGTGTATTATATATTTCGGTGAAAATTATGAAGCATAAATGACTTTGTAATTATGAAGCATAAATGACTTTATATTTGTGACACAATAACATGAATTGCAATGGCGCTAGAAGGTACATGCATTCCGCCTCGCACTCCAATTTTCAGCAATTACTATACACTATATCCTCATACCGCAGTACCTTTAGTGCAACAAGTCAATGGCTTTTAAAAGACTCTGGGCTTCCAGTGCATTCAGAATGAAAAATAATCGCATGCCTAACAAGTCCAAGGAGTGTGATTGATTGCCCCTTACCCTCTTTATATCCCTTTCATTCAGGTTAGAATACCGCAACTGGCGCAAGTAACATATACCCCATACAATATTCAATATTATTATAATATTATTTTTAGGAAAATAAACACATCATTATCACTAAGTTCAAGTTGTGAATCATTAATGATGGTAAGTACTTGCGTAACAAAGCAGATTTCTGTGAGACACTTACTTGAGTAACAAAGCAGATTGCTGTGAGACACTTACTTGAGTAACAGAACAGATTGTTGTGAGACACTTACTTGTGTAACAAAACAGATTGCTGTGAGACACTTACTTGAGTAACAAAACAGATTGCTGTGAGACACTTACTTGAGTAACAAAACAGATTGCTGTGAGACACTTACTTGTGTAACAAAGCAGATTTCTGTGAGACACTTACTTGAGTAACAAAACAGATTGCTGTGAGACACTTACTTGAGTAACAAAACAGATTGCTGTGAGACACTTACTTGTGTAACAAAGCAGATTGCTGTGAGACACTTACTTGTGTAACAAAGCAGATTGCTGTGAGACACTTACTTGCGTAACAAAACAGATTGCTGTGAGACACTTACTTGAGTAACAAAACAGATTTCTGTGAGACACTTACTTGAGTAACAAAACAGATTGCTGTGAGACACTTACTTGAGTAACAAAACAGATTTCTGTGAGACACTTACTTGAGTAACAAAACAGATTTCTGTGAGACACTTACTTGAGTAACAAAACAGATTGCTGTGAGACACTTACTTGAGTAACAAAGCAGATTGCTGTGAGACACTTACTTTAGTAACAGAACAGATTGCTGTGAGACACTTACTTGAGTAACAAAGCTGATTTCTGTGAGACACTTACTTGCGTAACAAAACAAATTGCTGTGAGACACTTACTTGAGTAACAAAACAGATTGCTGTGAGACACTTACTTGCGTAACAAAGCTGATTTCTGTGAGACACTTACTTGAGTAACAAAACAGATTTTTGTGAGACACTTACTTGCGTAACAAAGCTGATTTCTGTGAGACACTTACTTGAGTAACAAAGCAGATTGCTGTGAGACACTTACTTGTGTAACAAAACAGATTGCTGTGAGACACTTACTTGAGTAACAGAACAGATTGTTGTGAGACACTTACTTGTGTAACAAAACAGATTGCTGTGAGACACTTACTTGAGTAACAAAACAGATTGCTGTGAGACACTTACTTGTGTAACAAAACAGATTGCTGTGAGACACTTACTTGGGTAACAAAACAGATTTCTGTGAGACACTTACTTGAGTAACAAAACAGATTGCTGTGAGACACTTGCGTAACAAAACGGATTGTTGTGAGACACTTTCTTGGGTAACAAAACAGATTGCTGTGAGACACTTACTTGAGTAACAAAACAGATTGCTGTGAGACACTTACTTGAGTAACAAAGCTGATTTCTGTGAGACACTTACTTGAGTAACAAAGCAGATTGCTGTGAGACACTTACTTGCGTAACAAAATAGATTGTCGTGAGACACTTTCTTGGGTAACAAAGCAGACTTCTGTGAGACACTTACTTGAGTAACAAAACAGATTGCTGTGAGACACTTACTTGCGTAACAAACAAATTGCTGTGAGACACTTTGAGCTGTGAGACACTTACTTGAGTAACAAAACAGATTGCTGTGAGACACTTCTTGGTAACAAAACAGATTCTGTGAGACTTACTCGTCATGAGGAGATTTATTATTACATTAATTCCATTGTCTTTTTCGCGCTTAGAGATGAATGTTTTGCCATCCTGTATATCACATTTTCTTTGATTGAAGACATTTTTTTCAGAGCAAAAAGAAATTATTTAGTCTTGTATGTTTCATAACTCGCAAATCAGCTTTCCCTCGATTAACCCTCATTAATTATTGTATAATACAAGTATTATTCAATAGTAGACTAAATAAATTTTGTTTTCTCTTTGCTTGTATTTGCAGTTTTCCCGGACGTTCTCAGATCCGAACATCAGATGAAACATGTGAAACAACGAACTCTATAATTAGGTCAGTGATTCATCACAAAAGCTCTCGATAAGCTTAAAATTCGAAAATTGATCACTTTTTTCGATTACAAAAAAGTAACAAAACAGATTGTTGTGA